>BLKR01001500.1:0-281988 GCA_011170035.1 Teleogryllus occipitalis | reverse complement strand
TTCAAAATATTCAGCAGCGTCCTACAGATAGACAGAAAATAGAATAAGACCACATCCCAGAACAGCTGGAGTTCAGAAAGAAGCAAAAAAACCGTCCACCTCAACCAGGAACCTACTTGGTGAAATTGAATAGAAAATAACATGTCATCGTCCTGCCCCTCCAAAAGAAAGAAAGAAAGAGAGAAAGAAACAACTAAATAGCAGAGACGGTTTCTGTCTCCATTGCAGATTTGTGCAACCACTGCTTTTATTCCTTTCATTGGTACACGTATTCAAACCTTTTACTTTCTCGCTACGGAGTAGAGAGAAAGTTATGTAATGCTGTGTGAAAAAACGGCGAGTTTTCGGCAGAAAAACTCTTATTACATGGCCCTGGTAAAGAAAAAGTGGATAAATCCAGTAGCTAAATTTATAGAAAAAATCTTCTATCACGTGGTGTAGCCAGAACCCATGTTTTGAAGGTTCTTGATACCGAAAAATCGAATGAAAGCAAAACGTCAGCCCGTCTGTTCGACTGTCCATTTGTGAACAAGGCTAACGGCTAATCCGTTCGCCCGATTTTCTCCCAAATTGACATCCCCCAATTGATCTGGCTTATAACGCGTCTCCTTGAATTTGAAATCGATATTTTAATTTTGGGGGATACTTTACATTTCCAAAAAAATGTATCCATTGTTTTTGATTAAATTTTGTTGTTGGATAGTGGAAAGGACGTTTAAGAGAATGGTGCAGGTCTCATATTTGTTGAAAACCCCAATTTTTCGAAAATTCCAAAAATTCAAAATTTTTTCTATGTCTTTCTCCAACTACAATTATGAAGATAGGCATTTTTCCCTTAAAGAAATCTGATCCTTAGAGATAGATTTTGAAATAAGCTCATGTACAATTTTTTCAAAAAATTTAATACTTTTCGTGTAATTTTGCGTGAAAGTACGGGCGAGAAAATACGCGCTGTTTTAGCACCACTAGTTTCCTTTTAGTTCACTATATTGTGAATTATCAGTTCTTCAATAGCATTTCCATTCTCTGAGCAACGATCCGTTTAAATGTCCGTCCGGTCGTTCTGTAGCCCACGAGATTTGCAGTGATGCCGACAACCAGGCAGGGGTCAAGCATGTATCGTACGCGCGCATCTCTCAAGTTCCAGATGCGTCTGGGAACGTTCAGTGGGCTTGCAAACCTCGTTGCGTCTAGTGCGAATATAAAAACCTGCAGCTAGAATACTTTCTTCTTGGGAGTTATATTCAACAAATGAAAACATTCGCATTATGAATCCGGTACCTAGTGTATTAACGTCATTTAACTAGCATTAGGCGGAAGAAGAGTTGAAAATTAAAAGTTTAGGATGACCCATGCCTATTGATGTTTTTGAGGGAAAAAATAATGAAATTAGGAATAATAAAAGAGATCCAAGAAGGTGTGCCAATGATTCGAGAAGTAACTTGATAATTCGAGGCACTAGTTCTAGAACTAGACGCCATAAATATTTACTTATCTGAGAAATATTTAAGTTCACGGCACATCTAATTGCAATTGCAGTATTTCAGTCAGTAATGTTTCTCAAATACGATCCTTGTTTCCCGGTGTGAAACTGAATGAGATTGGCGCAGTTTACCCTTTATCGTCTCAAAAAATTATACACATAATTTTCAATATTAAAGAATTTCGTTTTGTGTCAAGAGCTGTAAATAAAATAAAAAAATAATATCGGAAGATACCTTCATTGTAACTGTCAAAACTGCTTAATTTCAGAGAGTGAAAAATAAAAGTATGAAATAATATTTCTTATAATAATCAGAACAGGCATAGACGTTTCTATGGGTTAATGGCTTATGGGCGTTAATGGGTTAAAGCATCCCGATGAGAACTTCAGAGGCTACGCGTTGCTTATCCTTGAAAATAGATTTTATTACATGGGAGCTTTTTTCTTTTTTTGCCTTTTTTTAAATTCAAAATTCATGTAGTATATGACTTAGTGTAGGGATCACAGAACTTTGAAAATGTGCACAGAATTCACTTCTCCCCATAGCACGTCATACACAGTTTTAACTGTTTTTTGACGTAAAATAAATTTAAAAAAATTAGGCAAGAGATACACTACGGAGCTTGCGACATTAGCAATGATGACAATGGAAAAATCATTTTATCATTAAAATTTCCCATTTAGAACAGAAAATCTTCGAAAAACTTGCTCACAGTAAAGATCGAACAATGGTACGATTATTGAAAAGTAAGTCTGTACGGAAAATAGTACTGTAACATTTAGAAATTTAATTTCCCATTTTAGTGTTATAGCGCGTACGTAGCCGGAGCTAGACAATTTTGGGCCCGGGGCAATGCTGAAACGTAGCTCCCCCCCTCCACCCTGCCGAAAAATTAAAAATGTGAAAATTGTTTCAAGACCCTATGAGTTATTTAATTACAACAAATAACAAAAAATCCGTTTAAGCTAGAAAAAGGTCTTGGAAATATATTTTATCCACCTTAGATTAGGTTAAGTCAAACATGCCATTGTAATCAGTTCCGTAGTGAAGTACTTTACCGCACTAGTGTGGAGATGTACTTCATTACCACATTAGGGCGGCAAAGAAATGGCGTTCTTTGCCACTCTTCTTTTGAAAATATTTTGAACTTTTTCGTCTGGTATCCCACACTTTTCCCATTTAAAATCGCTAACAACTGAGTAAACTTACTGATATCAATGATTTCTTGGCTGTCCGGTATATAATACCGGTCGCGCAGCACGCGGTGTCACTGTCTTGAGTAAGCCTGCGACATGACAGGCGAAATGTCGACCTCTCAGCCAACGACCCGGCACGGACAGCCAAGACATGAACTCGAGTCGCGGAAGCTTACGTTTACATTTGATATCAACGTTTTCATTAAGTGATATTGTACTCTTTAACATAGAGTAATGGGACCACAGACTACTAGGTTTCTCCTACTCTGACTCGCCAGAAAAGTAAGCAATCAAAACTTTTTCCGATATAGAATGAACTTTTTTTAACACCAATCTTTAAAAATTAAATACTCACGTTCATATTTCTTTCTTGATTTGTTGGGTAACAATGTTTCTCAAGCAACATTTGCTGCTATTTCTATTCCCAAATCAGGAATACATTCACACATGTTTAAAAGCATACTCCAAGTGTGTTTCAATTGTTCTCGTTGTTGAAAACAGTGTCCTCACATACGGGAGAAACAATGTGAATATTAATTGAAGGCGTAGAATGAAATTTTATTTAAATCTACCAAATTTTTACAAGTTGTACGATATTCGTGACGTAACATCTGATTACAAAATTCAATTGGTAATTTTCGGCCTAACGGCCTCGTTTGGCGATTTTCCAATCTCGTATTGTAATCAGCTGCTTTACGACACTTATATCGTAAATAACTATTGAATAATATTTTTAAGTAACAGTATTTAGTAAACAAATAATACGATTTCCCTGATGATCTAAAAATGCTAAAAAAATTGTTTACTTTTTGCTCAATAAATACATGTAACAATAAATATGAATTTCAGTAGAACCTATTTTAATGTTAGCGTCATTTGATTCATTCCTGAGTCCTACCTTGTGAGTAATAACTATAAACACATTTAAGGTAAAAAAAAAAATTCAAAACGTTATAAAATATCAGACTACTGCACCGCGACTTATAAAATTACGTTAATAATTTTCACAAGTTCTAATTTCCTTTTTCAATTTTTTCCCCATCAGTTCCATCATTGGGCCCCTTAACTTGCAGAGCCCCCGACGATGCCCATGCCTAGCGCCTGCTGGGACTGAGAACTACGAACTGATGAGTAGGGAACGGATTTCCTTGTAATTACATGTTTTTACAGGAACTAGATACCTGCGTTCAGTAATATTGTTTTTGAGTTTACAAGACATTCTGAACGAATCGGAACTATTTTTATTTAACATATTTTTACATATTTTGGTATAATTACATATTTTTACATATTTTACCAACTACTACATATTTCGTTTTATTTTAATATATTTATACGTCGAAATGGAACCTTTCAGATTCGCGTTTGCATTATAAAAATCAAATGTAATGCTGCTGGGCTTATGTGACCACCATATCTTCGTCATAATTGTCACCCCACCCCCCACCGCTTACTGCGTACTCGTCGGAGCCAAGAATGAGCGGATTTCTGTGAACAAAAGTATTTTCAACTACAATTTTGTCTTACGAGTTGTTCGATTGGAGGGGGGGTATCCCCTCCCCACGATTCATCACTGGCTACTCGGTCCTACTATTCACTGGAACACTGGTTTCTCGTAAACTTTGTAATATATACTATGAACATATTTTGTATTTCGAATAAAAGTCTTACGTGTGGTGAATTCTAGTGTAAAATTATTCCTGTAGAGGTAGAACCTACTTTCAGTCACTCCAAATGCTTGTTAAAAACTGATAGGCGACGTTCTATGCTCGAAAAATGCTTGTCGAGAACAATTTTAAACGCAATAGTGAATTTTTGTTATACATATTTCCTATTTTTTCTTACATATTTTGGAAAAAATAAGTACATATGTATGTACGTATGTATTTTGTATTTTATTTTACAATAAATTCCGTTCCCTAATTATGAGCATGCGTGTGTCGTGGACAGTTGTGAGACAAAGAGGATGGAAGACGGGCGCAGACAAAGGCTCGCGGCGTTGACTGCTTAAGAAGCCGAACGGTCCCTTCATCATTGATAGCGAGTAATATTTTGTCTCGAAAATCAATGCGAGAAAATACTTATCAAGGTGTTGGTTCTCACAGATCACCAGAACCCAACACGAGGATGCAGGAAAACCTTTCCTAGCTCTATATTACAGGAGGCAGTGACAACGGAGCTTTGACAGCTGGTAAGATGAGGTCAGTGGCGCCACACCAGGCGCTTCAGCGAAGGTGTTCATTTCGGTTCGTTTGCATCCACTTCATTCTCTCGTTGGATAAAGAATAGTACAGGGAGGAAAAATACAAAGAAGAAATTTGGGAAGATTTCTACTGCACCTATGTTATTACAGATAGAAAAACACAGGCTAACTAAGATCTCCAACGTGTGGTAGGTAGACTAAGCCATTCACGGCATTTAAATGTGTGCCAATGGTAAATTTCATATGAAAAAAAAAAAGTATTACTGTGCAGGAATCTCTCCGAGCAATACCACCTACTTAAGTATTCTAAGATAACAAAATCACTTGTAATTACAGTAATGAGTAATCTTACTTTTAAGCACTCTTACCCCATATAATACACACATTCGTCAGCAAAGGAAAAGGTGCGCTAAAAGTTGCACTTCAATCGTGTTTAACACTTCAAATCTTAAAAAACTCGACCTCAAGACGATGCAAGTTCGAACCAAAACAATGAATATTGAAATCGTCATAAGATCAAAATCTACCACTTAGAATAATAAGATTACTTTCCGAAGCATGCTTGAAAATTCGTGCAAAACCATCAGAGATGGCTAGGATTTAGAAATAATGTGCAGAATACACTCGAACGCCATCTAGTGTAAAGCACCCAAACTAATTCCTTTACTTTCTCGCTATTGTAAAGAATTGAAATTAAAAATAAATGACCCAAGTTTAATGATGTATAATTTTTTTGTTCATAAATTTCTGAATAGACATTGATCATCACTGTGTAATAAATGTACAATTATTAAGAATCATGTTACCAATTTGCATTAAAGAGATTTCTCTAATAGCATCTCATTTTATAGGATCATGCGAATAGCAATACAATTAAGACAAATAAGCATTAGAAAAACTAAAAAAGAAGCCCAAGAAAAACACCCCTTGAAATTTCTGTAACCAAAAATTGGAAATAAAATGTGTTATGGAGGAAGTTGCGAACTCTTACACACAAAATATTGAACACGAAAACTTCAAAATACCATCAAAGAAATTAATTAGTTATCCACATATTCAATTTGCTGAAATTTCCACTTACTCATATTTTAAAAAATGTAGAAACTGTTCAAAAAAAATATAATAATGCAATAAATTTTACTTATTATTTCCAATTTATTTCTAAAAAAACACAAACAAAAAATAGTTTTATGTTCATAATACTTGACAATACAATTCATAAAAAGTGATTTAGTGTGAATTCTCTAATAAACCCAAGAAAGTTGATAGCCAAGCGAAAATCTTATATCTTAACATAAATACATAAATATAACTTTTGTTTATATTGTTTGCATTTTGTGGACCATTTTTCTTTAACACAAGAGAAAACAAAAAATTGAGATCATTTATTTCTTCTCTCTTTGAAAATAAATCTTTGCCAATTTTGTCTATCAAAAACACTCAAATTAATAAAATTGAAAATAAAAAGAGGATCATAAGGATCAATCAATTAAAATTTCAGTAGTAATATACACACTTTCACACAAAGTTTGCTTTTAAAAAACATACTTTTCATTCTTCTCAGTTTTGAAAAGGGCAGCCTACACTGCAAGGCATGACATCTTTGCAACTGAAGAGATAAAAAAATTTGTGAGAGGTTCTCAAGACATAAATTTGAGAACTCAGATTTTAAACATTGGCACAAGTGTTACAACTTCTTTAAATGTTATTTATGAATGAAACTATTAAATTTTATACTGCACAATTAAAAATCTTCAGCAGAATTGTAATAGACACATGTGATTTTAAGGGGCAGCAAACTAACTACTCTGCATTTTCTATATTATTGTTAGAGAAGTATCTGTGGAATAAGGACTATCATAAGAATCCAATGTCATACTTTGAACTTTATGTAGACAAAGCTCTGGTTCACTAGGATTAAAAAAACAAAAACAAAACACTATCAAACACATTTAGAACTGAAATCAAAACAAAAACATGTCAGCAAATTTAGAGAGATTCTAACCTCCATTAGGACTTTTAAGCCCTCGAGATGAACGCAGGCCACGCCTCTCCAATCTGTGCAGATTGTCGGGATTTACAACCCTTCTTCGACGCCTTAAATATCTTGCTAAGAAACCAATCACCAGAACTCCCACAGTCACTGATAGAACAGTCACCTAAAATAAAAGGGAAAATTTCCTCAGAATAAATGAATAAGTGAAATTAATTTGAATCAACAGTCGCATTTTTACTGTATGACAACGCAGAATAGACAAGAACTACTGAAACTTACTTTCTGAGGAAGAGACATGTGCAAGTTGCTTCCAGGTAACCTCAAATTCGGCATTTTTGAAAACACTGGTTTGAGTTGACTTACTAGCGACATAATACACGATTATAGACTGTACTCGACAACTATAGCATTCACGCGCGCGGATATACGATCATTTCACTAATGAAAACGCATTCTCCTACTGATGGCATTTTAAACTATAAACAGCTGATCGAAGTACTGCGGACAACCGCCTGTCATTTGTTCTTCAGTGCTACATACCCCCACAACAAAATTACTCAGATTATTTGTATGAAAGAAAGGATACCAATCAAAGGCGTTTTTGTTGACTTCTAAAATTTGTTGCTTAATACAATTGGCGTGTTTTGCTCTGATTGTCTTTAGAATAAGCAAGAATGGTTGTGAATATTCGATGCATCGTAATCCGCTACATTTCTCTGACATATTTTCTTCGATGAACGAGACAGCTCTCACTGTGCATGTGCGTGTGTACAAAAATGGAGGTGTAGGAAGAGTTGATCTGATGAAGTTACATTGTTTGATGATTTCTAACTGAGAGATGACCTACAATATGACTTCACATCCGCCCACTGTTTCTCTTAGTAGATATGAAAGTGTAATAGATGATTTGCCTGATGAAGTATTGGAATATATATTGAGTTTAGTGCCTCCATATAAAGATCTTCATCATTGCTCGCTTGTGTGTAAACGTTGGCAAAGAAGTGTAAAAAGTAAGTTATAAAAGATGCTGAAATTGATTGTGTTGAACATCGAAATTGTGGTTAAATGAATACCATTCAGAATATTTATCATATTTTGTCCGATTCATTTAAAATTGTTAATGTCTTCCTCTTGTGAATTCAGATGTTATACGGCATACCCAGAAAAATTTACTGCGTGCCATTGCAGAGTTTAATATTATGTGGAAAGATGTTACCCCAGTTGAGATGACCCCTACTATAACCAAACGATATTCACATTCAGCATGTCGTTATGGTGGGAATATTGTAACAATTAGCATAAGTGAGCGTATATTTATAAAAGGGACATTTTAACAATTAAAATTTACTGCTTCTCTTGTGGCAGGTAATTCAATGTATGTGTTTGGTGGCTGTACTTCTACGAGTACTACTTTCAATGATCTTTGGCGTCTAGATTTGAACAAAAGGCAGTGGGAAAGGCCTTTAACAATGGGGACGTACCCATCTCCGAAAGCATGTGCTTCAGTAGTGTGTTATAAAGATGCTCTTGTTTTGTTTGGTGGATGGACCCACCCATCACCTTATCCTCTTCATCAGGTAAATATTGTTAATTAATGAGAATAGAGCACATTCATTTTGTTATTTTAACCAACATTGGATTTGTTTCAATCAATTCATATTTATTTTGTATTGTCATACTTTCATTTAACAAATTCTCGATGTATCCATTTTTTTTGTATTGCCATTCATTTGGTGTTACAAAACATTGTGTATTTAATTTGCAGTCGTGGAGACTTTTCAATGAGTTGCATATGTATAGCATTGTATCAAAACGTTGGACATCTATTCACACTACTCCTTTGCCTCCTGCCATGGCAGGTCACTCTTCTACAATTCATGGTGAAAACATGGTAGTTTTTGGAGGATTGCAGAAGACAACTTACATGGGCCAGTACGGCAGGTGCATAACATCTATCATCTCAGGGGAATTCACGTTATGTATAATTTATACTTTGTAATTAGATTTAATAGTTGAAAGTAATGCAATTTATTTTCTTTGTTAGGAGTGATTTTTGAATAATTGTAATGTATTACATTTTAAAGTCATTCTGGGTTCGTTGTGTACTGAACCCCTTCTCTACTCGTATTAATAAAAGAATGTGATGGATGCTGTAGCCACTAGTGTTTGATTGTGACATTAAAATCAGAAATTTTCTGTTGAATATGCATCACAAATTATGCAAATGTTTGTGAAGTGTGTTTTTGAGAAAAAATTGGGGCTTCAGAATATTTTAATGTTTCTAATATCCATGATATTCAGTTGTTAGTATGAGGGTAGAGTTAGTATGTCTATCAGATTAATTTCACATGACAAGTTGTAATAATTATTTAATTTGAATTGTTAGAATACATAACAACAATGTTTTGGGGTAATGTTTTCACTTAGCATTGAATTAGTGCATTTGTCATTTAGTTCGAATGATATATGGGTCTTCAACCTTGAAACTCACGTCTGGAATAAACAAGCCACTACTGACAACAAGCCTCATCCACGATATGGACAGTCTCAAATAGCACTTGATGATACCCATATTCTTATTCTGGGTAGGTTGTTTTTCATTCTTAGCAAAGTTTTGAATTCCTGATCTATTTTTAATTAAGTCTCTGTATTTATAATTCTTGTGTCTAATAGGAGGATGTGGTGGCCCAAACATGGTGTTCAGTGATGTCTGGCTTCTGACAATGACTGATCGTGTGTGGGTATGGCAAGAAGTCACAGTGCACAACACACATTGTGCACCTACTCATATGTGGTGTCATCCAGCATGCAAGGTAATAAAAACAACAGAGCTTTCAATCATTTGAAATACTTATGATCAGACTTTGTTTGGAAGTATCATTTCATTGTTTTGAAGAAATTTAAGAGGTGGACGTTACCACATGTGCACAATTGTGACATTGCATTTCATGCTTCATCCCAGTATATATACTCCACAATAATCCTAAAATAACCAGGTTTTCAATGAAAAAAAATTATTTTCACAATTCTGCTTTGTTTGTTTTATGTAGATTGGTCAGCATGTGGTTGTATTTAGTCGCAATCCTGTCTCCAATGCCCCGGCATTGCCTTTTAAACCAAGCTGGTCAATGCGGCCCCTTCTTCCTACTGGGCCTAGGGAAGATGATTCGTTAATGAATGAAAGAAGGTACTACATTTATCAGTTACAAATACTCCAAAACCTCAGAGTTCTATAGTCTTATTCTGAAATTCTGTTTCCTCTGTACAATAACGAGTGATGGAAAGGAGAAAGAAATCAAATAAAATTGAAAATGGACATCTTGCTTTTGATGGTTTCACTTAGAACAGTACTCCCTACTTATGTATTTAGTGAAAACTAGTCAATTTTTTTTGTTTACTTATTAAAATCCTCGCTTTTCCAGAGCATATCTATCAGAATGCCGACGTGGTGACAGAGATCCCAATGTAAATGGGCGCCGTGGTGTATTGGTGCCACGTAATCTTCATTCATCATCTGTGCCATCTACTAGTTCAAGCAGTGGTGATGAAAGTGAGACAGAATCGAGTGGACAGACACCTAACAAGAGAATTTCCTCACAGTGCAGCAAATCTCCTGAACCTTCCCCTTCTCCGTCCTCTTCCTCCTCCACTAGCAGTCCGGCTGCTCAGTCACCATCTGTTTCTCCAAAGCCTTACGTGAGCCTGGCATATAATGAAATGGAAACAAATGATCCTGCGACTTCTAGTGGCATTGGTGGAATGGCAGCTTTCAGGGACATTGTGCCTGTTGCTCGGGCAAATTGCAACAGAAATCGCCAGAGACAGCTGGAGTCCATTCGAAAAATGGAAGAGAGACTGAAATCCTTATCTCGTAGTGCCAATGGAAGTGCAAATCCAAGCTGTAATGCTACTGCAAGCACAAGTACAAGCACGAGCTCAAGTTCACCGTCCAACACTGGTTCTGCCTCAACTTCTGGAAGCAGTGGTGGCTCAAGTTCCAACAATAGTAGTTCTGATTCTCCCACCAAACCAGAACCATGCAATGCAACTCCTCGACCCTCTGTTTCACCTTCACCGTCCAGTCCAGTTCACAAATCCCACGTACCCAAAAATGCCATGACCATGTTTGTATTAAATATTACCAACGTTCTTACAGAAGACTGTTCAGTCGAGTGGCTCCCCATGAAGAATGAAAATATTGCTCCTAATGGCCCTGAAGAAATGATTTTGTATTCACTCATTGCTGGCAAGGGTGAACTCATCATGTTTGGCGGGATTCAGAAAGATGCCACATTAATCACTGCCCAGTCTCAAATTTGTTCAAATGTTGCTAGTACTGTGTGTAATTCACTGTATTTCATTTCTGCTCCCAAAGGCATTATTTAAAGTTTGATGTATTTACAAATGTCTTTTTCAAACTTCAAAATCAGATTTTTGGGCAGTTAAAAAGTTCTAATCTTTTTGCTTTATGATCTCATATTACTTAGTGTGAAAGAAAAACGATGATTCTAGTAAACTATGTTTATTGTTGGACAATTCACTATCTACATCCAGTGCGTGTACATACTATGTGTAAATAAAAATATACAACAAAATTTATATTGTATGTTGATATTCAGCATGTCACATTTTTATCTTGGTTGATGTTGAAACATAATCTTCAGTCATCACTATCAGATTCATTTCTTTTCTTTAAACTTCCAAATACTTCAGCAGGGACTTCTTGTTGTTCTGGAATGTCTGTAAATAAGAAACGTGTTTTATTCAACTTGCTTACAGTAAATTTGAGTTGCATATGACAAAAATCATTCATTGTGATGACAATTGATAATTTTCAAAATTGTTAATTACACCGTGGGGGAAAAAATAGTGAAACTAATCATTAATTTCTTTCTCATTCAATTAACTGAAAATTCTCATTGTTCTTTGTTAACTATGAATTTGATTCTGATGATAATTAACCCAATAACAAGTAGTACACTGTATTTAACAACTAGTTAGGGTTTTGGAGGGAAGGGAATCGCCTGCAAGCAGGTTTCCCTCGCCCTGAGGTAATCCCCTTACACTTTTGGCTATCTGAAAGGGCATAACTTGCTTCCAGCTGGTGGTTTGAAGCGGGGAAGGAGGAAACAATTTAGTTATGTCTGCATTTATGAGTAACACAAATAGATATTCTCACATCAGTCGAGAGAAAACTTCGAACACAGGTAAACATGACAGAATCTTCAAAATTACATATGTAATCTTATTAAATATAATTATTTTAATTCTGCACATTTGAAGGCAAGACCATGGCATCCTTTTCCTTCTACTTCAGAGCAGCCTACAGTCAAAGTATATAGAAAACAACTACAATGAATGAAGAATATTTATTACAGTTGAATTTCGAAATAACAAGCTTTCCTTACTCTATATGGCCATTACAATACAAGAATAAAATTAATAACATTCAAAAAAGCATTTGTCCTTTTTCTCTTTTATGTTCTTCAAATATGAAAGCAAAATGGTGACCTTCCAAGCATTGATACCTAGGACCAACTCTTCCTTGTACTCAAAGGGAAAACAAAAAAAGGAAGCAACAAATAAAATTTGAAGACCACTGAAAAATCATGGATTGCTGAAATAAAAATACCGAATAGGAAACGTGATACCCGGTCGAGTAGTGCAAACCTACAAGCAAAACAAAATCACTTTTACGACATGTGTCAAATGTTATTTTTTAGATAGCCTTTCTGTTTCTTATTTTAATTAGAGTAAATTATTGGCTACTATGTTACATTAAGATCAGCTGATGTGGTCAGATGGAAATATTTTTTCTTTGTTGCATCCACAGTTTTATCTGAACATTACAGTCTAATCTCACTTTTAGCTCTAGTGCTAGAAATTAAACTTTTAGCACACTGCGCATGCCCTAAAAGTAACCATTTTTACTTGTGGCTGTCTCAAATAACTATTCATATAACAAGGGATGCCTTTATTCACAAAAGAAAAAGGCTGTCAGGCTGTCACTTGACAGTTTTATTTTTAAATAATTTTTGTTCAATAATTTTATTTTATTTTAAAACTCTTCCACACTTATGTAGAGAATAATACACTTACTAAAGGCTATGACTAGGGGATGGATTTTGATGACCCAAAATATCACCAAAAATAAATCAATAAAATGCTCGTAAAATGTTTTAAAAATGCCTTAAAAGCAATGAAAAATTACATAAATATATGGTCAAAACCAGTTCGAATGAACAACTCAAACCATTGGATGTAATCGAGTCTTCTTCTATTCTTTCAAGTGAACTCAACATTCAAACTTTTGGTTAGGACTGTTTACCAGGTATCTGTCTTTAGTAATTCCGAAACTGACAATGGCATTGATAGGTGTCATGGGAACCCTAGATTACAAATACCCACAATGTCTGACATTATAATTTCTGAGTGAAGAAAGTGAATAGGCTACTCAGGTATTCTGTGCAGAAGATCTGTAGCATCTCGTAAATATTATTTGAAGCAAGTACCATTAAAATAATAATTAAAATAGATGAAATCGGTGAAAAATGCATTAAAAATGATGGGAAAAGGTAAAAAATGACTTAATTGAAATTGCATGCAAGAAAAATGCATATGAAATGACACATAAAAATGGGTCTTTTCCTTTCGTCACAACATAAAATTAATTTCTATACTAAACGACATTGTTCTTAAGTGAAAAGAAAAAAATATGGCATTTCATTAAAATCTGCCCCCTAGCTATGACTATCGATAGGCTGCAGAGTACATTGGAACGGCTCATTGGTATTATTGCTAATAGAGTGGTGGATCCAGGAGGGGGGGGGGGACATACCCCCAAAGGCCTAGCATTTTCCTTTGTTACCTTCATAGAATTATGTAATTATTTAAAAAATAATATTGGATAGTATCATATAACTACAAAAATAATATACAATATAATAACAAACATGTTTATTATTAAACAGAATCAATCATGCCCCCTCCCCCAAACAATCTGCTGGAGCCGGGCTGTCAGAAGATAAGATATTTCAAATGTGGCACATGTGATGGTCTACACAGAATTTGGGAAAGATTTTCTTTACCAGAAGAAATTTTAAAATAAGAATGTCACACAATAAAAATAATTGCCTGAAAAGTCCAAAAATTTGTGAAGAATTTAAAAACTTTTGAAAATGAGTGTTGAAAGTAATATTACAAGAAAAAAAGAAGTTAAAGAAAATTTATGAATCTAAATAAGCAAACATGTGCATATTTATTTTTATTGTTGGAAATACATAGATACTGTTGCTAGGATGTAATTCTCCTCTTAGGGATTAAAAAAATTGGCAGAAGTGCTACATCTGAGTTCTAATATATAACACATCCAAGGAATGAAAAACAGCAAAGGAAGAGTAGTTGCATGTCTACCTCTAAAAGCCATGTATATAAAAAAGCAAAATGCTAAAAAAAAATAAAAATATAAAAGTAATGTAAGTAAAAAAAAAATATCCTCTCTCCCTCATGCATGCATACTGTAATGATTTATGAGGCTAGTTCGCAAGAATGCATAGAACATGGAACTTTTATGTAATCAAAGAGAAACTAAGAATGAAATAAACAATAGACAACAACTCCGCGTAATAATAATTGTCAGGAAGGTAATAGAAAATGTAAAGGGCGGAAATGGGCATTATAAACAGTGAATAGAACCCAAATTCAGGAACATTTTAAAACAAAAATCACGTTATTCGAGCCACAGGTTCCGAAAATATCATAAATTGTGTAAATTGCACGTATAACACGACAAGATTGAAAATATGGCACCCATTGTTGTACTTCTGTAAGTATATAACGAGACGGTTTTTATTGAATATCCAGCGAATGCCTGGATGGATTTTGGCCAAACTTTTGGAAATTATAGAGAAAAATATTTAGATCAGGGCAAAATTAGTCACAGCACGGGGGAATTTATGTGGGGCTCGTAATAAATTAATATTCAAGTTCATAGCATAGAGGATTAAGAAAGAATTGAAAGAGCGGCCTAAGAGGTAAATGACGTCATCACGAACTGAGAAGACGAAAATAATGGTTTTTGAAAAAAGGAAGACAGGAAAAGGGAATTTGGTAACGTGACAATTACCAAATAAAATTAGGAAAATTATGAAGCCGATAGCAAGACGCAAGATGCCCGAAAACAGTAAAAACATAAACATTTTCGAACATTTCTTATAGTGATGGGCATGTGTTTGAAAGAAGACAGTCACAGGGAATTGTAGACCAACAATGTAAAATGTGTTACAGACAGATAACGAGTCGAGCGTTGATGGTGAACGCACGCGTTTGATGCTATGCTAGATTTTTGAGAAATTTCGCGAAATTATTTTGCAAAGGTTTTTAATCCATGTTTAGTTATATAAAATCAGTTATTTAGACGATGTGGAACTAAAATTTAATTCAATTTGTTTCAAAATTCATGGGAAAATTAGCATGGACATTATTCACGCAAGTTAGGCGCGGGGAACATAAGCGTCGTAAAATTTAAATATGTCGCGAGATAGCGAAAGAACATTTATGGAAGACGTGATTAGTGGCGAGGAACAATAGTTGTGAGCACGTTTGATAACTTTAAATGGATGAGTGCATCTGGGATCTGATGGCAGCTGAACGGGGACTGCGTGCATGGAGAATGCACATTACAACTAGCAACGACGGGCGCTGACAGGGAGCGACATCGCTGCAAAAAAGGGAAGTGGCACGATTTGTGCAATTACTTTATTTTTCTTCCGTTCACGTGCAAGTCCAATGAAAAAAAAACTCTGTCGAAGACCAAGTCCTGATAACTAGATTAAAAAGAGAATCATCAAAAAGGTCACGACAGAATGTGCATTCTTGTGTGTGTATGAGGTTTTGTATTATATTTTCAGTGTGCATGTTTGTATTTTTTTGTGTTGTTTATGTATTTTGTGTTGTTATGTTTTGCAAGTTGGAGGGGCATATTATATTTATGTTTGGTAAGTGAGGAAAAGATCCGACATTAAATGTATGAGCGTCCCATATGGCTCATAATTGCCTTAGATCCATGTGTTGTTATTTAGTAGTTGTGTAAAATTTGACCCAGGCACGAACGAAACGGGCCCTACCTCAAGTCCGTATGGAATGAGTGTGCGGACCACGACCAGGTAGGATATAATAGTGATACGAGCTAGCAGAGGTACGGGCAACTAACAAGCAAAGACATTGTGGCACCCAATTGTAAATTAAGAGCTAGGGCAGGGCAAAAATAGTTCACGTGACAGGTGAGCAAAGAAAAGTATGAATAATTAGGTTATTGTGCTCGCCGTGTGAGGGCGTAATTTACGAAGGTAGTCAAGGCAAGAGAGTATAAAGAAAACAGTTGCATTGGGGCGCCCAACGTGTGGGCATGAGTAAATATAGTATAGAGTAAGAATTCGAGGAAACAGTTGCTCTGCAATTCATTTGCACATTCACTCATCATCATCTATTAATTCATACATTCATTCATTATCATCTTCAATCGTAATTCTGAAATTAGGTTTAAAGAACACGAAGACAAAAATAATTCATTACCTTCATCATTATTATCACCATCATTTTCTTCTTCTTCTTCCTCCTCTTCCTCATCATCATCGTCATCATCAATGTTAATTTCATCAGGATTAACAACCCGAGTAGTATCTGTGCCATCTCTGTCCTGACCTTGAGTTTCACCTCGCACAAACAAAATACTTCCTCCTTTGGGTTGAGGAGCTGCAACAACAAAAGCAAACATAAAATAAACATCAATTTATACACAAGGCATGCAGAAAATTAATTATAGGTTTGACTTGTAGATTGCTTAAATCTTACGTCCTCTTTCTTCATGAGCCATTTGGGCTGCTTTGGCTTCCAACATTCGCATTCCATCCTTTGCACCAGGAGCAAGATCAGCCACAGTGCCAGAAACATTACTAGCTGCTGATAACATTTGAGCTGACATCATGTTCACCTAAAAGAGAAAACAAACAGTGAATACAGTAATTTTTCGAAAATAAGAATAAATAATACATAATGGAAAAGGTAAGTATGTTCACCAAACCACTAAAGAACAAAATTAATTGAAAATCTAATTTAAAATTTAAAGACTAGAGATGTGGTCTTCAGTTTGTTAATGTATGTCAACACTCTACTTAGTTACATACTTGTAACAAAACCACAGTAGATAGAGCTAAACCATCATAAGGAGAGCTCTGTAAGGAGATGAATGGCAGACATAATTCTAGAGGGTAATTTTTTGAATTGGAAAATTCACAATTTTCTTAGAAGCTCTCAACTAACAAAGATGTGCCATCACATTTTATTTCTCGAACATTCCTGACCCAACTAAACACTACAAGTTCATTTTTATTGCAGGATTGATTATGCTCTTGACTTTAATACTGATGAATGATACACTAGTAACAAAATGCAATACAGGGGCAAGTGACAGGGGTATCACTCACCTGTGTGTTATATGTAGCCTGAACACTGCGCTTTATTCTCAACATTTCTCTCATTGTGTCTTCATTACCATGTCTGACTTCAAATTCTTTCCATGTTTGCCAGAAATCTGCAGTTACCTAGAAGTACCAATACATTTATTACAACAATGGAATTAAGAAACAATAAGTCAACATATATGATAAAATAACAATTTTATTGCAAAATACATTAATAATAAAATTGTACCTACTCGTGGATCACACATTTGACTGCAATGGGCGTAAATTGCACGAGCTCTATCAATTTCTCCTAATTTGGTTTCCATTTCAGCAAACCTCAAACACATTTCTCTAGCATTTTCTTCATTGAGAACTTCAATTGCTTTTTCATAAATCTGTCGAGTCTTTGGCACACCATAAATTTCAGCTGCTTTTTTAATGTAGATATTGAATAACTGAAAGGGAATAATATAAGGAAATAAACAGCACAAGTTATTAACGTATCAGCAACTTTTATTTTGGGCCTTACCTCAAACATTTCTTCTGGTAACACAGCCTTTGTTGCTCTCTCATATACTGCCATAGCATGTCTAGCCATACCATGTTCTTCTTCAAGTTTAGCATATAAGAGGTACAGGGCTGCAGCAGAAAGATGCATTGTATTGAACAAGTCATAAAAGAGCAATGTGAAAATCATTTCATGAAGTTTTGTTTATGCACAATTACATGTTATCTTGCAATTAAAATGTATAAGAAACTTTTTGAAAATACCTTTTGCAAACTTGGGAGGGCAGTTTTCAAGACATTGTTCAAATAAATCACGTGCTCTTTCTAATTTAGTTCCACCATAACGTTTCAAAAATTTAGTGAGATAAGTGTTCCATATGTCATAAACATTTGGCCATTTGAATAATGCAATTCCTTTTTCATATGCCTAGAAGAAACCATAGCATATTAATACATTAATGAAGTTAATGAGTGCAATTAATATAATATTCAATACTTTAAATAAAATATAATTTTAACATTAAACTTACTCGAAATGCTTCTTCAAAATATTTATGTTCTTCTAAAAACAGGCCATAATTGATGATAATTTGAGGAGTGGCTATTTTCAAATCAATAATTCTATCATAAACCGCTTTACATGACTAAAAAATAAGCAATATTTAAAAATTACTTTCTCAAGGCAATACAGACAAATTATATTCAACAATTTACTAATAACTTTTTTCTCTTACTCACTTTAAAGGTTCCAAAACTTTCTTCAAGATCTGCATACATTGACCACACTTTCAGCGATTTATAAAGACGCATTTGTACAGTTTCGGTTTCATCATGATATGCAACTTTCCGAGGAGGCATTACAGTTGCCTTCTGCATTAATTTCAAAGCTTCTTCATAATTTCTATAAGAACAAAGATATGAACCACATGATTTATGTTTCCTTAATAGTTATTTATTTAACCTAGTCTCTAAGTGAGTCTTTAAGAAGAAGGCTGTCTTGCAAAGGTTATCTATGAGGTATAGTGACAGAGAAGCAGAGTAGTTAATTGACTGAGTCTTTCAAGAATCTTAGAGAATGAGAACATAAAACTTCACAGGACTAGTTCAAATAAAGTAAAAAACTATACTATTTTTGTGTTGTCCTAATGCAAGCAGAAGCTGTAAGCTGTACTGTGATGCCTCCAAATCTACAACTACTAATGAGAAAACTTATATAAAACATAAGGCATAAATCAAGCGATTTAACCACGTAATCTGTGACAGTGACTGACAATTCTGTATGTTAAAAATATAGAAAAATATTGACTTGCCCACATAAGTTACATATTTTCATATTGTTTTAATTAATAACTCAGTAGCATCATGGTAATTTAAAAAATTGCAATTTTCATATCTGTAATTCAAAACAAGATTTTAAATAAATTACGTTCTGACATATTCCCGAGGAAACCCTTGGCAACAAGTCACTCAACAATTTAATAGCAATACTGAACCCAAAAGTTCACTTTATCTATTTTAATGTCTGCTGCAGTATTTTAATGTCCATAGACTTAATTTACTGATTGGAAGGTTCATTGCTGTGGACCTCCAAATGATTATGCAAAAGAATAAAAGATAGTTATTAAATATGATAAGCATTAAAAAAAAAAAAAATGTTTCTTTTGCTTACTCATGTCTTATTTCCATCTCCGCCCACTCACACCAAACTGATGCTAAGTCATCAACTTTATTATATGGCACATGAGTAGCATTTTCCAACACTATTCTAGCATCATCTATCTGGTCATTTTCTTCATAAAATTTTGCAAATGCGACCCATAAAGAATGCAACTTCCCAACTGCTAGTTTTGGATCAACAGTTTGCACAGCTTCTGTGTATGTATTGATAATCTGTAACAATATTAATATTGTTAGTAGTTACCCACATTACATACATACATATTTTATAAAGTAAAAGAACGACAATGAGTACAGTGAATCACTGCACTCCATTGTTCCTCATTAGATTAAATTGAAATTATGAAGGCCTTAAAACAATTCCTGAATGACACAAAAGAAAAAAAATACCATATGCAGAAACAATCCACACATTTAAATGTTCTATTTGCTGACAATTTTCTTAGATAAAAATTTTGCACACGTTACTAGTTGGACAATATGTTTAGCAATTTCCATTTATTAATGTTGCAATTCCAATGGACCTAATACTAATAACAAAAATAATTCAAAGAAGTTTACAAAAAGGACCACAGTTTATAATACTACTTTTTAAAAATATGCACCTGTTAAGTGGAATCAGCACTTGAAACTTATCCCCAGTGAGCAAGGTTTGTGACACATGGCCACAACAGCTCTTTCTTGCAGAATAGTTGTACAAGTGCTGTGATGATCTGTGGACACTGACTGTCAATAAAAGTTCCTAAGTGGAAAGCAGATCACTACTATGAAATTTGAAAGCGCCAGATAAAAATTATATCACCTTTTTAATGAAACTTTCTTTAACTTTCTTTTTTACACACCTATGGTTGGCAATATTCATTTTTTGTTCTACATCTTTAAAATATCAGAAGATTTGGCTTTGTTCGTGCAGTGTTCCTAAGAACATTAGAAGGATGGAGGCAGAATTTGGAAAATAAATTTCCCTGACTTTTCCCAGTTTTCCAGATCTACCAATATCCATATATTTTATTATCAAAGAAGGTTGAAGGTGAAAATTCATAAAATATCAATGGATACTCAAGAGTGATTTGTAAGTGGCATAAAAAAGTCACCCTCTTCAGTGTGTTGGAAACCCACACGTTTCAAACAGATCCTAATTACTGATATTTGTTCAATTTATACGAAGATAACAATAATCCAGGAAGAATTGCTTCTGTCACATGAACTGGGAACTACGAAAGGAAAGCATGTCATACAACCATATCCAATTATTTAGAGACGAGTGAATTCAATCTTAATTGATTTTGTTCTGATGGTGTTCCTGACATGATGCAATCACGGTCATGCTAGGTCAAATTAGTGAAAGAGAAGACTATCGCTATTTTAACAATGCATTAAATTGTTCATATTCAAGAATTGATGTCACAAATCTGGCCGGCTATCTTACATTGCATCTATGCATTACTTTACACCCTCTCACCAAGAGCGTAAATTTTATTAAGCTTAGTGCTCTGAAAACACATTTTAAAAAGATTGCAAGCTGAAATGAATGCAGACCATTATTATTTTATACTGATGTTCGCAGGCTGTTGTGAGGAAATATATTGGCAGTGTTTTTTGAACTAGAGGAGTTAAAAGAGTAGAAAAAGAAATGGCATACTTGCATGAACAAAAATTTGTCCTTCAACTTGCCTACTTTTTGGATACGTTTGTCCATTTGAATCAACTGAATTTGCTACAATGATGCAACTGGAACTCAAAAACTAAAAGATATGGAAAATAATTTACTATTAGAAGATTAACTGCAGAGTTTTCGGTGCTAATTGAATCACTAGTTTGATAAATTGCATGAATAATTATTCTAATTTTCCTGCAAATACTATGGAGAATATATTGATGAGCTCCATGGCATATTTTTATTTCACTTACACGAGGTATGAGAAGAACTTGCTTGATATTTTCTTGAGTACGTGATTGCCAACTTCAAGAGATTAATATGCAATCCAATGACTATCAGTGTGAAAGATATTCACAATAAAAAATAAGAACTCACTGAACTTCAGATTTATAGTAATTTAAAAGATTAGTTTGAATCTGGCATAACTACTGAAGAGTTCTGGTGCAAAAAAAAAAGTTACTCTAACATTTTATAAACTTAAGCTTTCTTATGGTTTACTCAACCATGTACCTACCTTAGCTAGATTTCCTTACTTTCTCGCAAAAACAAAGAAAGAAATTGATTGAAGTATGGTAAAGATATGCAGGTTGCTCTGACCGAACATACTTGTATTTGCCTAAGAATCCCACAGCTAATCAAGGAAACATGAGCCAATAAATCACATTACTATTGGAATGGAAGAAATTTAATATAAAGTATTTTTTATTTATTTTCAATAGAATACATTTTTATTATTCAAAATACACTTTTTGGACACTTGATATAATTACCCATTGTTCAAATTTTAAAGTTTTCTCTCTACATATTTATTGGTTTCTATTATAGAATTTCTTTCTTTTCAAAAGATCTACAAACACTTTTCACACAAAACAACAATTTTAATTTATTTTTAAGCTCCCTTTTGAACTAATATGTTACAATCAATTCAAAAGAAATTTTGATAGACATCCAAGGGTAAATTTGATGGGTTCTACAAGATCAGTAGGGAGTCTTTAATAATACAGGTTCACACAGATGGCCATCGCTCACAGTGAAAAATCTTTTAATATACGACTACATCAGTAACCTTGAGAACAGTGGAGTATAAGGCACATTCCAGAGTGATCTACATCTGATATGCATCCAACATAAAATTATTTGACAAACAAAATTTTGAAAGCAACTTTCTCAGAACAGAATTTTTGAGCACCTGCTCTTTTCCATTCACCACTTAAGTAATGAGCATTTCTGATTTTTGTTACTTTGCAAATAATTTTCTCACATAAATAAAAAAATCCCTAACAATCCCTGACTCCTGGTGAATAGCAAATTTCCTTTCACTTCAAGTCTGTCAACACTGGTTAGGCATTACTAGTGAATATTGGCTAAAATAAACCTGCCGCAAATACTTTCTCGTGGAACATGTAATGGTCAATAAAATTGAAAAGCATTCTGTACACCATATTTACTATTCCTCCTTTCAATTTTATACTCACTGAAGCCAAGCACATAATGCATATACAAATCCTTACATGCGGTTGGCTAATTTCATAAGGCAATGTTGATATTAAATTAATTATATTTGAGTTAAATCAACAATATTTTTTAAATCTTTTAAATGTAACTTGTGCAATATCACAGGTACATAGAAACAAACTGAAAAATTTGAGCAATTTTTAAAAATAAATATATGTATCAAAAAGTGCCATTTTTTGTTCAATTTTAATGCAAATTTACGATTTCCCAAATGTTCACCTGAGATTATTTAAATATTCTGTACTCATATAAAAATCATTAAACAATAAAGTATATTTCTTATTTCAAAATGAAGAAGCATAAAATGTTTTAATGTTCTAAATTCACATTAGAAAAAAAAATGGGAGTTTTACATTCTTATTAAAGATATTCATCTCTTCACCAACACATTTTGAGTAACGTCTTCCACAACACTCACTCCACATAAACCTATTAAAATTTTAGAAGCATTTTCGAACATTTATAATTTGTTTTTACAATTTTATTCTGGGCTTGAAAACCTCCTTGTAAGCTGCTACCTATTCCAGCCAATGTGGAGAATTAAAATTACATTTTACAATTTTAATAATTTTGTTAAGTCCAATGCACAGGTTGTAGTTAGGAATTGCCAATTACCTTTTATTTACAATAAAAGTTTAATTTAAAAAACAAGCAATAACTAACTCAGAGTCTTTGGTTTCAATACTTAAATAATAATAAAAATATAGATGACATGATTATTGCACTTTAAAGGCCAATAACAAGTACTATTCTTCCAAACATTAAAAGTAAAAAGAAATTTTAGAGAAAGTTTCATGAAAATCAGAGTTGAGGTTGTTGTTATCATGAAAAATGAAATTTGTTAATTTAAACATACCTTAAATAAACTGAAGTTTGGGATAAAGAAATGATTTTTGATTTCATGGAGGGAAAAACTAAGAAAAATCACAATCTTAATGTATTCTTTTATTAAAATTAAAACTTGCATCTAAAAGAAGCAAAGCACACTGTCGCTTAAATGAAGTAGCAAACAGTTAATCATTAGGCTGAATTGTTGGATTAAAACTTACCAAAATGTAAATACTACCAATTTATTCTATTATGAAGAATTATAATTTGAGTGATTGAAGCTTGTCTTACCTCGTGTGGTTTCCCTTCATAGAGTTTTACTCTCTTGTGCCACTCATGGACATTATGAGGGTTTTGTCTCAGAAGTACAGAATTCAGTAACAATAATCTTCTTTCCATCAGATGTTCAAATCTTGCCAATCTAAGTTCAATGTCTATATCATCTGCAAGAATAAGACAAAAATGCACCTTAGAAGCCATGACATAATTTGATTTAATCAGATAAAAAGGTAAACGAAGAGAATTCTTCTTTCTACATATTTTACATCTCTTTTCTCTTTAGTTCTCTTGTCCAATAAAGCAAATACTGCACAAAACACATCTCATCAGAGATAGCAGGAAATAAAACTTACAGCAATTTTGCATTCTTTTAATAATATTATACATTTTCACCTGATGTCTGTACCTATGAATTTTTTGATATTTGATGATAAAGATGTAACTTAGAAAGTAATACTGATCTCAGAAACTTAGTTTCATTAATAAAGTGACTGAGAAAATAATCACATATACACAACATTTTGAAGCAAAACGCAAATTGGGCACCAAGTATGGAAATCTGCTTGTTGGCTCACAATGATAAAAGCAATGGATTGTGGTATGTGAGTGCTAAAATGTCTCCCTCGGTGGTTTGTTGGTTAGCATGCTCATTTTCCATGGTGCAACCATGGTTCAATTTCCAGCCGAGGCAAATTATACCTGTGCACTTCCCTCACAAATATTCCAGTATCTATTGTCGGGTGACTATGAAAAAGACCACCCTAAGGTTAAGAAGACGAGAACATACGGTGGAGGGATGTCTTCATGCTAACCATACTAATCCCATGGCCAAGGGGCTGGGTCACCACTGTTCGGCCAAGGTCCAAAGCGGGCTGTCGAGCCAAAGGACAACAGAATGCTAAAATAGTATATTGTGCAGTTTCCATGCATATGCAAATATAATATTCATTTAAAAACGTTTTGCACCTAAGGAAGAAAATAACTAATTACCAATTTAATAACTATATTATGGATTCCCCCCCCCCCCATTTTTATTTTTTTAAATTGTTAAATTTGTGAAAGAGTTGATAAATAATTATCAAACACAAGAAAACTACTACAGATTCACTCAGATATATGAAAATAATACTGTTCAAGAAATGCATTCACTATAGAGAGATTCTGACAAAACAGAAAATTTCACTCTGGGCCTAGAAAATTGTTGACCATGATGAATGTCAAAAACAATGAATGACATAAAGTAGGTTTTGTCAATGTAAAAAAGATATACTTTATAATTTCACTCAGTACAAATACATCAATAACCATAAATAAGGAGCAAATGCAATCCATACTATTATGCACAAAAAACAAAAAGTAGAAAGCAACATCAAAAGCTATTTACTAGATTCATTATATCAAATATTTTAAAACCAAAGTGTCCTAATAAATTAAAGCAATTAATAAAAATACAATTGTTACATAAAAATTTCTTAAATTGATAATCATAGACTTCTTAAACTGACAATAAAATACGAACTGCAAGTAAAAACATTGTAACATTACCTTCTTCAGTAGGGTTAGGAGTGTTTGCAGCTTCTTCCATGCGCTTGCTGAGGCTTAATTCTTCAAACTGAGCGTAAGCATCGAACACTTGAGTAAAATCTCTCACAGTTGTAACAGTCTGGATTGCTTCTTCATAAACATCTCTAGCCTACAAAGTGAATACAATTTACAAAGTAAATTGTAAAGAAGGTTCAAATTAATACAGAAAATTAATGGTATTTTATGTAAAAAAAAAAAAAAATAATAATAATAATAATATACTCCTTACCCTTTCAAAAAGACCACTCCGCACGTAATAGTCAGCCAAGGAATTCCATAAATGACCCAACTGATCTGTATACCTACGCAATCCTCCTCGTATGATGGCATCAACGTTGAGAGACCTATTCAATAAAAATTAATACATGACAAAATTTGCAAATGCATGGATGTAATAAATTCTTGTTAATCAATTAACTTATTTGGGGTTGAAAATGATCGTTCTTCTTACCAATAACATTACCTACTTACACTTTTTTTTTAAACATTAATCATGATAGTCACAAAGAATGAATATCATAGTTGCATAATATTTAAAAAAGTCTTTTCAACAATAAACATTACAAACTGCACATAAGAATAGTGATGTCTGAACTACATACTACATACATTACTTGAGTAAATTTACAATTGTATAAGATAAATTCATCATTGTTTGGAGGCGTAAAAATAGATTTATACAATTTACCATTTTTTCATAAAAAAGTGTCTCAGTTTTCATAGTTAAAAATTTTCCATAACAAATTTGTGCTCCTGCCCATGCATCTTACCCACCCATTTCCTGACACTGAGTGCCTACACAGTGCATTCCGCGATTCAGACATCCCTTATTTCTCGTTGGTAGAGCATCACCCTGCACATTCATTCGAAACATTTTTCTCACTGCTTTCCATAAACCAAGTCTTTAATAAAGGTAAAAGTGATATTAAATGTTCATCCATTTCGTTATTTCTCAGTTTTCCGATTGCAAAAATATAGTTATTCTCTCTCCCCCTCTCTCACATAATTGGCTTTTCTCGATTTCTTATGAGAAATACTACTTCTATTTTTTAAAACCAGGTTTTCATCAGATGGAGTAATTACGAAAAATGACATTCTATTGTAATCATTATATCAAACACTATACAGACAATACATGACCCTGCAATATATTAGGAGACATTGTGGAAGCCAGCGTCCCTAGTGACTTGACCTGTCGTAACCACAGTGATATCAATACACACTATATAGATATTCAGTCAGTGAATGGTGATCATGAAGAATGTAACACTTTATTTGTGAATAAATACATTTATGTTTTGATACTACCTTTTTTGTATCAAGAAAATGAGCAAAGGGTATTTGTAAGTAACAATGCAAAAGCAAAACTTGTAATGCATGAATAAAAATTTCAACTTTATGTGTGTTTTAATTATTTCTTTAAGTCCTACAGGGAATTTCAACATTATTTTACATAACTAGTTACAATTTCAATTGTATAAATAAAAATAATAAAATTTTAAATTGCCTTATTAGAAACCATAGAAATCCAAAAGACATTATATATGTACTGAAATTTGAATTTGCCTCCAATTTTCCTTGGGGCACTATGAGGAGTTGTCTCCCGAAAATAGCTGAGAGGGGTACAGTGTCCAGAATTGTCTCTATAGTATTTCATCACGTCTTACATTTTATAATTACCTTTTAGAAAAGTTAATACACAGAAGAACCTTATTCTCACCTGACTTTGTCTGGATTCTTAGAAATTAACTCACACAATTCATTCCATAATTGATGATTTGATTTTCCATGTTTTGAAACAAAATCATCTTTATTGACAACATATGCTAATTTAACAGCAGCTTCATCCAATCGTTCAATGGATATTAAATACTCAATGTAATCCTCAGCATCTTCCGGACATAACTGAAAAACAAGTAAGCAGTATATAACATTACTGTCAGACATCAAATGTTGAAATACAAATGAAGGGTTTCTTACAAGAACCAAACTAGTCCAAATTCAAGATTTTTCACAAGGCACCGAAAACTTCATAGTAATGAATTTATGATTTTTCTCCACTTTATATTCAGGGAACACCTTTCAATGTGTTTGGTACTTGCCAAAAGGAAATGTCCATGCAGATAGCACTAATTGTAGAGAATAACTAAGTGAAATATCACAAAATATGGAATTTTGGACAGGTTTGGTACTTGTAAGAAACCCCTCAAAATATAATGTGCTTACCTTCAAGTAACGTCTAAAAACACGAACAGCAGTTTCATGAATATTATATTGTTTTAAAAATTTGAGATACAATGGCCACACTCTGTGATGCTGAGTGATGGGTAAAGCTCTGAGAGCTCGATCAAATAACTGACGTGTTCGAGTAATTCGACATTGACCCATAAGAAATTGGCAGTAATCTAGCCAAATCCTTGGCATCTGTAAGAAATTAATTATTGTTATTTTTGCTTCTTTTAATTATCGTAAATGAACATTACTATCCCTTTAATCAGAGAAAAATAATTACATTCTGGAGTCTCAACAAACTATAAGTATGGAGCTCAACATTCATATTCGCCTTTAATTCATCATTTACAAACATTTTCTTAACAACAACATTGTAGGAAATCTTAGTCAGTGTATTCTACTTACCTTGTGCATGAAAACTAGGGAACGTTCAAATGCATTATTTACATCTTCATATGATGGATCAGTGATACAGCGTCCTTTGATCTGTTTCCTTCTTAACCGTAAGTAATTATACCATAATTTATAACTGAAATGACAAAACAATAAATTTGTTTATTCCTTAATTTAGAAAATTCATAGTTGTTAAACAATGTTATCTTGGAATGCCACTGTTAAGAGAAACAAGTAAAGCAAATTACCTTCCTGGAAGCTCTTTAAGAGCTCTTTCAAAAATAATATTGACCCTTTGCTTTGGTGCCCCTTTTTTATGGTCAATGTACCTCAACCAGTGTTTAACGGAAAATGGATTTCTGAGAATTTCCTCTTCATATGGTAAATCATCTTCATTCTACGAAGAAAATAATAAGAACTTTTTATGGAAGCCTACAAATTTCTTTGATACTACATTCAAACTTGTATATTACTAGGTTCGATTAGGCTTAGAAAAAAACAAAAACATTCATTTCTACTTACAAATATTACTTCTATTTCTTCCTGTTGGAATGTGGGCATGGCAATTTATCGCAGTAACCCGTAAAACCAAAATGCTCGACAAACAAACCGTTTTTTCTTTTTCACGCTATATAATCCATGTATTCAGAAGGTTAAATGCTCGACGTCTCCACTCAAGATCGTGCGTATTTCGCACCCACTTCACACCGATTCACCCTGCGAAACGTAACCAAACAAACCAATGCTCCAATCGTTCAGAATGAAAACACCACCGTGTGGATTACGATAGGCATATGTTTTTCAGAACTAACAACTTTGTAACTATAAAAACATATACTAACTGTTCTCAGATAATTATCACATTATCACTTTCAAAGCCTTTATCAGTCATAAAGAATAATCTCAAAAGGAAAAATTAATTTCTATAACTTTTTTATAAAATGTCTTAACCTGAAAATTGACGTCCATTATTTTGAGGTTTTCCAATCTGAAAATTGAGCACTGGCGTGGACTTCCAGTTTTTTGATGCATTTGACGTGCATTTAAGGAGGCTGTGGTCGCCGAGTTTGAGGTCGCGATTTGTTGTGTTGGACAGATGAAGTGATGTATTATCGTGAAGGTCAATGTAAATAGCTGTACCGTGACAGATGTGATGACGAATGTTGTGTATAGTTGGAAAAGGGTTGACAGTGATATATTCCATTGCCTATCTAATCTAACTATGGTGTTCTTGAGGCTAATTGACATGGTTCATCTTTGTCAAATGTCATTATCATGGATAGTTCAATAACTTAAGTGTGACTGAGAACAATTGTGGAACAAGTAAAATTATCGAACAATGAATTCCTGCAAGAAAACAACCGAAGCAGTGAAGAATTTCGTGTTATATCTGTATAGCTTTAGCTGGCTTTACCATGAAAACATGAATAGATTCAGTATTACAATAATATTTGCATCTGGCTTTGTTTTCGCCATATCTATCAATTTTCTTTCTGAGTATTTTAATATTAAGTGCATAGATGCACCAGATTTTTCCCCCAAGAAATTTTTTTCACCTCTACCAGATGAAAGTCTGCAAGCTACAGATGAAGGAACGCTTGTTCTTCATAAACCTGATTCAGAGAAGGATGTCAAGTCTGCAGAAGCAAGCAGTAAGAAAAACATGAAATTAAAATCAGTTTGTGCTTAAAATATTAATGAATTTTCAATTTCAATTTTCTTTTTATCTTTTAGGTTCAGAAGCAGTTGGTTCACTTCATGCTGCTTTGGAAATGAAAAAAGCTGGAAAACATGATAAGGCTTTAAAATTATTTAAACATGCTATGGCTTTAGCACCAAAGCACCCAGATATTTTGAATCATTATGGAGAATTTTTAGAGGAGACACAGAAGGATATTGTTGCTGCAGATCAGCTTTATTTCCGTGCTTTGGCTTATTCTCCAAGTCATTCTGGTGCTCTTGCTAATAGAGAACGAACAGCTCGCATTGTGGAAGAAATTGATCGTGGTACTTTGAGGAGAATCGATAACAAAAGGGATAGGCTCTCTGCAATTCCTGATTCAAATGCTGCATTTCGACGAGCTAAGAAAGAAGCATATTTTCAGGTTTGTTTTCAAATTGAAACTGATGTTAGATTTTGTCACATGTTTATTAAGTTAAATGATGATAATTATACAAGTGATATTGGTTTAAAAAAAATTTCTAATCAAGCTTTGCATACATTAGGGACGAGTCTCAAAAATTTGTCACCTGCATCACTTACTAGAATATTGTTTGAAATTTCTCTTGGGAGAATGTGTCATTTTCAATAAAATGTGACAATACAACCATTCCGATGATAGTCTGTAAAGGTTTATATACTTCATTTTAAACATAGGGTCTGTTGACGTAAATCAGGTGTTATGGTGCCATCAAATCGGATGACACCTACAGTAGTGATGTTTAAATTGAAAAGTATGACACCTACAGTAGTGTCCCGATTTGATGACACCATAACAGTTGATGATCTGTCAAAGGACACTAAATAAGTATAAATAAGTATAGCATTAATCACCTTGATAGGGAATTAAATCCAAGTATCGTGATTTATTCTCAGTTGCTTAAAAAGCAGCAGCTAAGCTGCCAAGATGACCAATGTGATCAGTTTCATGGACCTGTGAATTGCCCCTTATGTGATACTCAATTGTTACCACCCTGTCACCTTAATAGAGTTCCTGATATGTCAGAAATACAGAAAATGTCATCTATAATTTGACCTTGCCATATGTAACAACACTTTTCAAAATAATAATTATTCTTATTGGCAATTGTCCAAAAAAAAAATTGTTTGAGGAATAATATTTATAAAAGGAAAAATTTTCTCCCCACACTGTGATTCAAACATCGGTTCTTAATGTTTACACACTGCTCATTGTACCCTCTTACCACTAGCCAAACAGCAATCCTAGTGGGGGAAAAAAAGTTGAACATTTACATTTGCAATTTTCAAAATTTCAGGGATTTTTATTTACATTATTTGGAGATTTAGTTTTATTGATGTTAGAGATTTCATTCAAGAAATGAAATCTCTATAATCAAAACTGAAGTTTTCCAAAGGGAATTTTTTGTTTGAAATTATTGAAGATACAAAGCACTTCCTAAAAATGGGAAATTTGGGAAAAATGGGAATTTTGAAAAGTAGTACATTACCAACTTTTTTACTTTTTAAACAATCAAAAATGAATTGACATCTACATAAAATAATTAAGTGTTTTATTATACCAGGAAACTCTCCTTAGAATGAACTTCAATAATGAGTAACTCAGTCCTTACTCTAAAATTAAAGTATGTTGAGAAATCCTCTCCTAACATCATAGAAGAAATTATGAGCACATCTTCTATTCATGCTTGTTAGACATCAGAGCAAGGACAGATTGTATGGTATAGAGAAACAAGTCACCAACGTGAAGTGGGTACAGGAAGGTAGGAGCAAGAGGAAAAACAAGTGAAAGGAAAGAAGGATAGGCTCCAGAGGGGATAGAGATTAGCAAAACTAGGGTGGAAGATATGCAAACCTTGCACTTTTCGATTTTTGTTTTTTAATTTTATGTATTAAGTTGTTATAAATATTAGATACCTGATTATTTTCTACTTTTGTATTCAAAATGCAATTTATTTTTTCAATTTTCAAAAATAAGACTAAGATAGTTGGTTTCTCTAGTTTCCTCTTTGTCTGACCTATGTATGATTACTATTATAATAAGTTGGGGAAACATTTTTGTGAGAGTAAAAACAATATTAAAGAACTACCAAAAAGGCAGAATTCATTAACCAAATGTAGGATAGCACTTGATCACAGATTTGATTTTGAAATTGCACATATAATAGACCACAAAACAAGAATATATCACAGAATGATTTCTGAAAATTTACAAATTAAATTAATTTGTTGTACTGTGTAGAATCTATCTATCTCTTCATTCTGGTGACTTCTAACGCTATAATCCATATCTTCCCTCATTCTGATGTCTGACATACATGACAAGTTGGTGTTGGTGTTAGTTGTGTAACTCCTTCAGTGATGTTAAATTGATTGATTGTTTCGGAGCACTGTCAACTACTACAGACCTTAGTCCCATCAGTGTTGTGTATGTGTTTATTGCGGATGGTGGCGGTGTTTATACCTCACTGGATGATGGTGCCGACCTAAGTTGAGAAGTGTTGACTTGGAGGGAGGTTTTCACTCCAGGTATCTCCCCTCCAGTGGGGCTCCATCCCAGCTGGGAAGAGCTCTTGGCTCCCACATCTGTAGTAGGGTAGTACATTTTAACAGAACTAAACATATAATGTAATGAAACCACTGACGGTCTGATCAGAATTTTAATGGAGATATTTCATTCCCAGGGCCTATCTTACCATCTAATTTTCCCAGGAAATATAGGTATTCGTTCATGTTAAATTAACTTGGCAAACATTCAATTGAGAATTCACATAATTATTTTCAATCTTGTTTCCGAGAATATTTTATCCTTAAAATTTTTGACTAAGGTGACAGGATTTTGAAAATTGAGTTATATTTGTTACTTATTTACCATAAGTTAATAAAAGCAACTTCTTACATTTTAGCACATCTACCACACTGTTGGCATTGAGGGCAATACCATGACACTTTCACAAACTCGTTCTGTGGTGGAAACAAGAATGGCTGTGGCTGGAAAAAGCATAATGGAGCACAATGAAATATTGGGTCTTGATGCTGCATTGAAGTACATAAATGCAACACTAGTGAACAGGTAAGTACTTTTATAACATTTATAAAGCATCAAAATTTTCATTTTATTGATCCATATTTTTCTTAAATGTTGTAGGTTAGGTGCAATTACTGTGAAAGACATATTAGAAATACACCGTCGAGTCATGGGATTTGTTGATCCTGTTGAAAGTGGCACATTTCGCCGCACTCAAGTTTATGTTGGAGGCCATGTCCCACCTGGTCCACATGAAATTCAGGTGCTAATGGAGGAGTTTGCTCAGTGGTTGAACTCTGAAAGAGCAGCTAGGATGCATCCTATTCGATATGCAGCTTTGGCTCATTATAAGCTAGTTCACATCCACCCATTTACAGACGGGAATGGAAGGACATCAAGACTCCTCATGAATACTATACTGATGCAAGCTGGATATCCACCTGTGATTATTTTAAAACAAGACAGACATAAGTATTATCGTTACTTAGAAATGGCAAATTATGGTGATATTCGACCATTTTTTAGATTTATTGCTGAAAGTGCAGAACAGACACTAGATCTTTTCTTGTGGGCTACTAGTGAATATGCGACCGAAATTCCTGCAATAGAGCAGTATCATCAGTCAAGAACAATTATCATTGATGATGAGAATGATGATTTCAATAATTACGAAGACTAATTTGACTGATTTGTGTATTATATTTTAAATGAACGCTGTGATTACAATTTCTCAATAATACAGTAACCCTGCTGGCAGTGTTACTCTTCCCTGTATGTATTTATATATTTATTTCAAATCCAGTTTGTTGCTGAAGAATAAATAAATGTATTAAAGAGGTTATGAATTAAAATAGATTTTCTGAAATTTTTATTCACTTTCAGCGAGTCCCTTTCATTACATACGATTGAAATCCTGATGGTTTTATGCATGGGTTTCTCTGGCAGGGAGGTTGGGAAGGTGACAAGTCTCTTCTCCCCCAATATTTTGAAGTATTTTCAGTAGTTTTATTCAATTTTTTTTTTTTTAAGACACTTTCAAAATAATGTATTATGATGATGGTAGTAAAATTGAGATTGTGGAACAATAACACAGTGTCTACAAAAAAAGTTTTGTGGTGCTTCATTAGTTAAAAATGCATAGGCATGGAATATTAGGAACATGCTCTTGATTTGACATATAGATGAAGAGCTACCCTCATGAGCTTACATGTTTATATCAGTTTCCAATTTAAATATAGTGGCTTTTGACAGATTATCAGGTGTGATGTGGTTATCCAATCAGGAGCTTCCAGTACCAAAAATATTAAAGGTGTAACGAAGTTCCGGATTACAATGAAGAGCAGCTTAAGAACATTTCTTCCAACCACTACAGCTGTAGCAACCACCACCGCTGCCCCCATCCCCAACAATCTTCTCGTGAATATTTTTGAAGGCATGATTTTTAGTGCAGAAATTGAGAATTAGTGTTCACATACCTGATGTCAGAACAGACCCTCTTGAGATTACACTTTTCTTCGTGCCAAAAGCAGTCAGCGTTTTTCTTCGACTGAAACTATTCCAACAAATACAACATCCAGATAATGAATGAAATTAATTTACAATTGTCAAAAACATATATGTATAAAAATTACACCCTTAAATATAATGATTTGTTTAGAAATGAAAATACTTCATTTGGAAACCTTTACAAAATCTCAATAAGTGCTGCCCTGGGTAATAATTGCCCATCTAGCTCTCCCAACTCCCTTCTAGGTGTTGAATAAAAAGTGCTTAGAAATGAGTTTTAATCCTGTTAAGGTAATGTTTACAAGTTGTTTAAAATTAATTTTGTTGTATTCAAAATTTTGTTTTGCATTTTAAATTCAGTTCTAAAATGTGAATCTACAAATTCTTTTCCAAATTAACTACATTCCTCTTGAGGATTTTTTCCTTTTATTGTGTTCCTTATCATGGTCCCATGTTTTGTTAAGAATTTTTTTTACCTTACCATAATCTACTATGTAACCTTATGTGTAGATTTATTAAAAAACAATGCCCTCAGTAACAAAAACAACAAAAATATGATGAAATTCATTATCATTTTTTGTCCTTGTCAATATTAACAAACTTTTAATTTCTACAGACAAAAACTAAATGTTGGTAACAGAGAAAAATTCCAAAGGAAAAACAATTGTAAGTAATGAGGCAACAGATGGGAATAAAATATGTTCTTATCTATTCCCTCATTATTTTGGGTTAACAAATAAGTGGTAAGTAGAACAAACAACTGGAGGGGGTATGTCATCCAAGAAAACTTGAGAGTTGGAATAAATTGCATTTCTTGGTTTGCAAGAAGAAACTGGAACACCAGCAACTATTTGATGGACAATTAGAAATCTCTATTCAGTCAAATGATCAAAAAGGAAAGCAAAGGAAGAAAATTGAAAATAGTTTGATTATTTCAAATTAGGTTTAGTCTTTTCTCAGTTCTAAAAAAGTCTTAAACTTGATTCTTGTTGAGCGATTATTATTTTTATTTTGGTATTGAAAATTATGTGATGGCAACTGTGGCAAAGGAGTTAATAAAACGAGCATTTAGTTTTCTTGAAGTACCTATCTTGGAGATTGATATTAAAAGTTGCCTTGTTATTTTAAAGTAATACATTTTTTAAACCAATCACCCAATTAAATAAAAAAAACAAGTATACACAGGTGTTTAAAATGTACATCCGTGATCCATTCAATTTTGTTTTTCATGCAAATTCCAATTTTGTTTTGACGCTTACCTTGCATTAGAAAAACAAAAATAAGTAAAATATTTGAATATTGGACAATAGGTGAGTGGTTGATTTATAATTGAAATATTTTATGAATAGGACCACCCTTCTGCAAAGCTGATGAAGGAAAGAGAAGACATTTAAACAAATGTAACTAAGAATGACGTTATTGTCATCATCAAATTAAATGAATAGGAAATAGTTGTAGAAAATTCTTCCTGTTCTTGGATAATGCACAATAGTTATTTGGAAATGAAAATTCTGAAGACACATTGAAACCCAGAAACAATTAAAAATTTGAACAATTTGTTTCAGAAGTTATTTAATTTTTTTCTACTACTAATATGCATAAGAATTTTTATTAAAAATGTTTGTAAATGCATACACTATATGAAATATGTATTAAAAGTCCATGTATTTTAGATTAAAATAAAAACCTTTTTTAAGAGCAGATAGTGAAGGAAAATAGTTTGTTTGTTTTTTTCTGTGGAAGAATAAAAGAATGTTCAACCTCCCCAAACATTTCAAGTGTGGGAAGATATAATTCATTTGATAATACAACAAATTCTACGGCGGAAATCATGGTGTAAGATAATTACGATGTTTCTTACACCGTGGTGGAAATACATCAATTCTATTGGCTGCTATCGATTGTTCCCATGCAGTCGATCGTCCTCGATGTTAGTTTGACTCTGGTAGTGACCCCTAGATAGGGCGAGAGTTAAAAACACATCCACGTGTTCCCAATGTTCTTGACGCATTCAAATTACAGAGAGATGGCGTGGAGATTTCTATTTCCTTTCTTTTCGAGAGCGTCGTTTGTCTCAAATTGCACCTCTCAATAGTTGTTCCTTTTTAAGTGAATTTTTATTACTTTCACACCGTTCTTTCGAAGTACAGAGAAAGATTATACTATATTGTTTTCCTCTAACACGTTTTGTAGTCAAAATCCACGTTCTGTGGGTCCTGAAAAATTTGTTAACGGCAAAAATGTCTGTCCGTCCGTAGTCAACCCTAATTCCTAAACCGTTCACACGATTTTCTACCAAATTGATTTTCTCGAATCGATCTGGCTTAACTCGAGACCCTGTGAGTTTTAAACGGATATTTTATCTTTGGGGGTATTTTACTTTTATCCTCAACATTTTCAAAATTTTCTAAAATATGCTCCAAATGTTTTGTTTACACTTTTTTCTCGGATAGAGCAAAAGACGCTAAAAAATCAGCGCAGGTTAAGCGTTGAAATCTGAATTTTCGAAAATTGCAAAATTTAATTTTTTTCGACGTTTTTCTTACAACTACAATTTTAAAGATATAACTTTTTTCTCAATGAAATATGTTCTTCAAAGACAGGTTTTGAAATAAGTTGATGTATAATTTTTTCGAAGATATGAGTAGTTTTTGCGTTCGTTTGCGTGAAATATATACAATTTTTGAAATTGTTAAAAAAAGCAACAAATTGTTTCTTTATATTTTTTCTCGAATAAGCCAAAGAACGCTAGTAAAAGTGACGCAGTACCCATTTCCTCTAGTGCATGAGAGGACACGTAAATAGCAAATATTTAATGAAGGGCGGTCTCTTCCTTAGAACCTTTCTTTCACCCCAGGCCAGCTGTGCGGTAAGCAGTGATGCAATGAACATGAGAATTCAGCTGATACGTGCAGTAGGAGAATTGGCAGAATAACACAATCAAATATTTGGACCTTTCAGTGAAAATCGAAACATTTCCAGTTTTTGAATTTTCCCAAGGCTGTACAGTTTTCTTTCAATTTTTTCGCACATTGGAAATTAGTAAAATAGAATGTTTTTGTATTTTTTCTGTGTTCATGGTTTTCTAACGAAACCGCGTACATCTCTCACAAGACCGGAGACTACTTTTCTTACAATTTTTGCGCACATTTCAAATAATTCTTATAGATGATTTTGTATTCATCTCCAGTTCCTGGGGATACATAACGAAGTCATGGACATCTATCACATGGCTCGAGACTATACTTTTCTTCCAATATCTGCGCGCATTGGAAATTAGTAATAGAGCTTGATGTTTTTGGAATTTTCTTAAGTTCCGTCCGGGAGAGATGGTTCAGTGCATCAACAGATGTCACTGCAGTGCCCCTGACCGGGAGGTCTTAAGTTCGAGTCTCGACAGTGGCAAGATTTTCGACACTACTTTGTCAGCTAAATCGAATTCAGTCGCTGTCTGGAGAATTCTAGAGGCAGACTGTTCTGATCAGTAGTTTTCTGTGTTTTTTTTATCAACACCAGGCGAATGCCGGAGCAGTACCCTAACTAACGGGCCACGGACCGGGCGCAATCTTTCTTTCCTCTTCCTTGTTCTATCCTTACCCTTTATACTCACATTAACATGCACTACACTACCACACATGCCGGGAGACCGGTCGGGAGCTTAGAACTTGTCCCGGCTGGGGCGATGCCCCGTTGGTGGGAGACACCTGGTTTGGGAAAACCCCGCTAGCCGACGGTGTCGGCGTCGGATCTCGCCATCCAGCGGGGGAAGATCACCGTCACCTCCCGATAAAAACATGCACTACCCTTACGGGACTAACGACCTCAGTAGTTGACGTGCCCGGAATCACTAACAACCAATCAACCAACATCGTAAGTTCCTAGGGATCTAATAAAATCACAGACACCTCTCACGAGGTTGGAGACATTTTTCTTTTAGTTTCTGCTCACATTGGCAATAATTGGTGTAGATTTCTTTTGTGAAATTCCTGGGTACTACCTAACAGAATGGCTAGAAGAGCTTAAGTTTTCTTTCAATTTCTGCGTGCACTGGGCATAAGTAATATAGTTATAAGCGAAATTGAATCTTTTAATGAATACGTGGACTACAACGTCATTGTTCCTCAATGTCATTTCATACCAGTCGTTGCCATTTCTGTAAAGTAAGCATACTTACTGAAGTTTTAAAACTACTAACTAGGCACTCATTAATTGACAAATTTCTCACAAATAATTTTACAGAAAATGTTGTAGAATTATAGATTAGTATTGTGTAAACGTAGTACTTACAGACCATCCCAACCAACATAATGGTTGTTTTCTTTCCTATAATATTTATATTCAGGAAATTATGTTTGTTAAAAAATTTCCCCCATTTTCTCTTTTTTTTTGTCCCCTAATAATCTTTAATTCAAGAGAAACTTTTAGAATGTCATTGGAGAGAAAGTTCTCTTCTTACAGAAATGTTCAGAGAAAATTTGAAGCCTTTTTTGGATAAAATGTTGTTCGAGTGTTTCTGAATATATTCAAATTCAGATGTCTGAAGGAGAAAAACAGTGGCCGAATGCCATGATTAGTAGTTTTCCGTAATTTCATCGATCCAGTGCCAGGCGAATGCCGGAGCAAATCTCGAACAAATGGGTCAAGAACTGTGAAAGATATTATTCCTTCACCATACTTGCCCCCTCCCCACACATCACACATACACAAATACGCACAAACATGCACATGCACACGCTTCCTCTTACACAATTAAAAAAAATCACACAGGAGGCGATTCTGATTCTTCAATTATTTTTCTTTTATTATGTAGAACGATTCACACTCTCTGTAATATCATGGTGTTATTTTATAAAGGCACAACAACAAAAACCTTGTATTTTTACATAACACCTAAGAAAAAAAACCTTTGGCATTTGAATCTTTCCATTTTTACTTTCTCGTCTAATTTCGTAAGAAGAGAAAATATTGTAATTGTGCGCAGGAAAACGGCAAATTTTCGACAGGAAAACACTTATTGACGAGCCCTGGTAACGAAAAAGTGGATAAATTAAGTTCATATGTATAATAAATTACTTCCTCTAGGACGTTGTGAAGTCCAAATCTATGTTGTGTGGGTCCTTGAAACGGATTGACGGCAAAACATCCGTCCATGGTCAATGCTAGCGCCAAAATCATTCAGATTATTTTCTGCAGAATTGATATTCCTTGATCGGTTTGAAGACTCTCGAGGCCTGTCGAGTTTGAAAGAGATTTTTAAGGGTCCTTACATGAAGGCACAACAAAATTTTCTTAAAGTGGTTATATTTTTATTATAAACTTCGTCCTCGCATTGCATAAAGGACGCTTAAAAGAAGGCGCGGGTTGCATTTTCATTGAAATCCCTGATTTTGAGAAAAATTCAAAAGTTCTATTTCTTCCGGTGTCTTCCTTCAACTACAATACTGAAGATAGGGATTTTCTTTAATGAAATCTATTCTCCACAGACGGAACTTGAAATGAGTTCTTATAGAATTTTTCGAACATATTATTAGTTTTCGCGTAATTTTGCTTGAAACATAGGCAGTTTTTAAGTAATTATTTTCTCAAACACGGCTTATAGTTTTTCTTTAAAATTTCTCCTCGTATGTATCAAAGAACGGTAAAAAAAATCGGTGCTAGTCCTATTTCAGACGAACTTTGTGTTTTTGAAAATAGCAAAAGCTATCATTGCAAAAGTTAAGCAAAATGATGATAGAGATTTTTTTCTTAAAATTTGTGCTAAATAATAAGATATTTAAAAATGTTGTACATTTTTTTTAAGAAACCAGTAGTTTTGGCTTGAAACCAGTAATTTCTGCTTGAAGTTAATGCAATTTACTTGTATAAAAAACATTTTCTCAAAAACCGCTCCAAATTTTTTCTTCAGTTTTCTATTCACGGATAGAACTTTGAACGCTTAAAAGGTTCCGGTTCTCATTTTCGTTGAACTATGGATTTTCAAAAATTGTAAAGTTGGAAATAATGCGTGAAAAAATGCGCTGTTCTGGTGCCATTAGTTTTAACTTTAAGTTTTTATAGTATAGAGACCGACTTTTAATATGTAAATGTGTTAAGAACTAAAACTCCGAAAAATAGGTTTTGTTCGAAAGGGGAAGTTGTTTTGAATTGTCTTTGAAACTCTCTCTTAGCCCCTTTGTTAGATCAGCTCTCCATCTGTTGAGCCTTTCTATTTTTTTTTCTTTCTTTTATTCATTACTCACATTCACATCTACATTACAGACAACACACTTAACTTCACATATTAATCTAAATATTCTGTGCAATCTTTCGCTTTGTAATCTTTTACTTTCTTGTTTCTGGCACTTCTCCAACGCACTAAGAGTAATTCATTTAAAGCTACAGGAAAACGTATCGATTTTTCCAACGGACAACACGTTTGTGGGTTCCTGATACTGGAAAAAAAAATTTTTGTGGCTCCTATTCGTAGTAAATTACTTTCTAGATTACGAGGTGTAGTCAGAATCCCATGTTTTGATAGTGGAAAAAAAAAAAATAGACTGAACGGTCTATCCATCTGTCGTCAACACTAGTGCCTAAACCCTTCACAGGATTCTCTCAGAATAAATATTTTCCAAACGATCTGGTCGCACTCAAGGACCTGCGAATTTGAAACAGTTATTTTAATTTTGAGTGGGTTCTTTATATGAAGTCTTTACAACATTTAGTAGTGTGGTTAGGATAGAATTGCCTCTACTTGTCCCAGAAGAACGCGAGCACTCACGGTTGCTCCGTTGCGCCGCATTGGTATTTCATAGTGTAATTTAATTCTACAAACTTTTCAAAATCAATATACATGTTAACAAAAAACGTACACATTTTATAACCTAATAGATGTTCATCTCAAGAACAGGGTTATATTAGTTACCATTGGACTGTATAATTCTAAACAATATGTAACAAGTATTGTATCGCAGCTTCTGGGTCAATGACCCCCATCTCCATCAGGTTTTTCGTCCATTGAGCAAATGCTGAGTTTCCCAGTTTCCCTGATCCATTGAGCAAATGCTGAAATGGCCCCTTGTTTTGCTTCTGGACATAAATGTTACTTCATTATCTGTGCATGTCTTCTAGAATTCAGTAGGAAATACAGTTATTCAAATTATCGTTTCCATGTTGTCGCGGCAGGAAGTATTATTCCTTGACGAAGGACAACATGGATAAGAGCCCAAACTTTATTGCTTATTTATCCTTGAAAATATATTTTATTACATGGGAGCGGCTTTTGTTATGAGTTATGACTTTTATTTTTATGACTTAGTGTAGGGATCACAGAATTTTAAAAATGTGCACACAATTCACTTCTCCCCATAGCACGTAATACGCAGTTTTAACTGTTTTTTGACGTAAAATAAATAAAAGGGTTTCCCTAGGTAAGACAAGGAAAACAAACAAACAAACAACAAATAAAGAAAAACGTTTGAACAATGATTTTTATTCAAAACAAATTTTCAAATGCAGTTACGAGGCAGTTTTCGTACTGTGAGGATCGCAGTGTTGTGCTACTCCGTTTTTTTTTTGTATCGCGAGTAGTGTTTGTGTACTGAGTGTTTGTTACAAAGAACTCCAATCTCTAAGTGAGTATAATCCCGAGCAATATAAACTAAAAAGCCAGCTGTATTGCGATTGACTTGCAATCTTTGTGAATTCTACGTGCCACAATTCGACTTTAGATTTGTGACAAGTATCTGTGTCAGGCCATTATTTAACAAGTTTACTAGAGTGATCATATGCAATGTATGCCCTATAATTTCACATGATTTACCTAATCCAGAATGAATTTTCAAATAGAAATATCCAAGTCACTTCCAGCATATCTTTCATTCGGGCAGGAATATCTGAACCTGGGTTTACACACATGAAGAGCTTTATGTGACAAACATTAATTACACATGAAAACTTAAAAAAAAAATCTTCCAGAACCTACTTTATGACGCAATACTTTATGATGAGACAGCTCATAGTATTTATTTTTCAACTGACATGACATGACTGATTTCATATGTCATTATTATCATATGTCATATGATAATAACATGACATTATCATATGTCATATTATTCAGTTTAGGCCACAGAGAACAAATGTTGGAAAGTTTTCCTTTCCAAATAGAACAATAACAGACTGAAATAAGTTGCCTGCGACAGTCTTGGAACCCTTTCCTCTAGGTGTTGAAAATTTGAAAAGTAAATTAACTAATATTTTTAAACTTTATTATTTAGTAAGTTAGGCTTATTATAACAGGTATTTTATTATTATTATTATTATTATTATTATTATTATTATTATTATTATTATTTATTGCTATTGTTATTATTAGTATTGTGACAATTACTACTAAATGTGTTGCTTTATTAAGTTTGTAATTCTATTCAAGTAGTATTGTGTTGAAGTGTGGTGACGTGTGGTGAAGCGTAGTGCAATAGAGAAGTAGAAAGAGAAGTGAAGTGAAAATGCTGTGAAGTGAAGTACAGTGTAATTAAAAAGTCGTGTATTAATAGTTTAAAATAATTGTGCAGGTCATCCATAAAATGTAGAGTTAATTCTATTGTTATTACATCTCTTATTGTATCTTACTATCTCTTATTGTTAACATTCTTATCATATTATTATTATTATTATTATTATTATTATTATTATTATTATTATTATTATTGTCTAAAAATAATTTAAAGTTAAATTTTATTTTTATCTCTTATTGTAATATTTAAATTGTAGCGTTCTGCCACCAGAAATAATAAATATCTATCTATATCTACCTATATGCAAACAAACTGGACATCTCGCCTATCAATGTCCTAGTAAACCCACACAGAATACAGAAATGAAAAATAATGAAATACAGGATCAATTAGTAATTGAAATAAATGGAAAACACTTAGAAGATAAGCAAATCCAAATTGAGAAGCTTAAAGTTAATACTGCGCACTTTCCAACAATACGGTGAATAACCATCCTATCCGATTATTCATCAGCAATAGAACCAAACAAAAAGAAGATGGAAAATTCTTAAACAGAAGCAGGAAGAGAAGCAAAAGAGAAAGAAAAAGTACCAAGAAATGTATAAAGAAAATAACATCCAAGAGAAGTCGTGTAATAAATCACTTGAAGACCTTTTTGCTCCTATATAGCAAAAAATGACAGTAATACAGACATTTATCCTCTTACTTATAACCAACCGAAAAACTTCACAGACAAGTCAACTGATTCAAGCAATACAACTTTAATAGTAAAAGACTTCCTAATCGTTTATTCATGTGATGTCAGAAAATGACACATACTCGCACCTTTTAGAAAAATAAATAAAAATCAGATTCTCGAGAATTATGAAGTTAAAGGAATCACTCCAACAGCAGGAGAAAACTGATTATGAATTTTCTGCTTGAACTTTCTCAATGGAAATTATCCAATGGAACTGTGATGGGTTATAAGTCAGACTACCTTATTTAAAATTACTAGAAAATAAAAATAAATCATAGATACTATGTTGGCAGAAAACAAATTTCAAAGGAAACCTTTCTGGAAAACTTCCAGGATACAAGTTATCTGTCCGCAATAGAAATACAATAATAGTACCCAAAACGCTAGTGGAGGGGTAGCAATCTTAGTCAAGAATGAAAGCTTTATATCTAAAGGAGATATCTCTCTTCAAACCACCCTAGAAGCCATAGTGGTGAGAGTTAAAATAAAGTCACACAAGGACGTTCGTAATATCTATATACTTAACACCAAAACTTTTGACATCTATAATCCCGATATTATTTTACAATTACCTAAACATTCCTACCCATTTATAATTGTGGATGACTTCTTTAGCCACAATAACTTGTGGGGTTCCACCAAAACAGAAGAGGAAAATTAATCGAGGAATGGCTAGGCAAGCGTGATCTTATCCTATTAAATACTGGATTGACTACCCATTTTAATATAAGTAATGGTATAGACAGGAAAACTGACGTAGCTACGATTACTGTATGGTTCACCAAACCCAACCTGTATGTCAGTAACCATTAATCCTACAAACATTTTCCAGACCTAGATGCAAACCTTTACATTAAATGCTATCCTAAATGGATTATAGATCAAGCAAAATGTGAACTTTTTCAACAAGATATTAAGATGAATATTGAGAAACGAAAAAACAACTGACAAGTTAAACCAACAAGAGATCATAGTTTAACCATTGGTTTCATTAATGTGATTATATCAGAAGCTGAAAATTCAATCTCGCATACCACAGACAAAATATAAAAACAAGTTCCATGACGGAATGTAGAATGTACGACAGCTATTAACAAAAAAAGAGAATCTTTAGGAAATTTAAGAAAAGAAAAAAACAACAATAGTGTACAGGAAGGCAAGAGCCCAGCAAGACTAACACCCTCAAGGCGGCAATGCTCGAATCCTGGCAAAAGTACACCACTTCCATCACTAATCAAGTTTCAACAGAACTCTGGCACAAAGTGAAAGCCATTAGTAGAATAAAGTCACATATTATTCTTAAATTTCTTATTGACAAGAACGGAGTAAAATATTCTGAACCTCAAGCTATTAGTAACCTCTTTGCTTTTACGTTGCAAATAACTCTAGCAACAACAATTACGACCAAAAACTTATTATCAATCTCAAAAAAACTTGGCATAAATCAAGAACATATCAAAACTTAATTAAAACAAAATGAAGAACATTATCAACCAAGCTCAGCACCTGGGCCAGATAATGTACCAAATAGCTTTTTAAAAAATGTTCGGTCGCGAGTACCTACTTCAATTGTATAATTATATTTAAACCACCTAATTCTTCCATTAGCAGTGGAAAGAAGTAACAGTAGTTCCAGTACCAAATAAGGATCACAAACAAGCAACCAATTTTCGTCCAATAAACCTGTCTAAGATGGAACTTGGGTAAGTCGCAAACGTACGTTCGCTGGAAAAATCTCAGAACGGACAATTTTCCAATGCAAAGTACATTGGATTAGACGTAAGCCTGTCTAACGCTGCAAAGAGAAAGGAAGTTTTAATACGACAGAATTAAAAATTCTAGATAAGACGAAAAAAAAATTGTTTTAAAATTAAACATTGACTTGTAAGTGTGGCGACGTCATACCACGAGACACAGCTGTGCTCGTTCTTTTCTCAGCTACCCTCGCCCGACCTTCCACAGATTTTGTAATGCGTGCTTTGGGTTCCGTAGTTCTAAACGTTTACTGTTGTTCAAATCGACGAGTTGCGGGTGTTGTGTTAAGTGTTCATTATCTTAGGTGGCAAATTGAAAACATTAACTCTTGGTGAGTAACTAATTGAAGAACACGAACAAAGCAATACTTCTGTCAAAATTTTGATAAAGACATTTCATGTTGGAAAAACTCAAGTATATGACGCCTTAAAAACGAAGACAAATTTAAGTATGAGTTGTTACAAGACATTTTTTGTAGGTGGTTGCCACAATATTCACAAGTATCTAGACAAATAGCCGAAGCTTAAATCATCAAATGAATTCATTTGTTCCTACAACTATTGAAGAACAGAATATTTCTTTTAATTTTTATGGAGTTCTTTGTTTCATTGGAGTTTGTGTTGCGTGTCTTCATGTCATTTTCTTTGTCTTTCCCTGGACATCTTCGTTTCTTTGAAATGTTTTTACGTGAGATAAACTACTCATACAACCTAGGCCATCTTTAAATGACTGCGTTTTCTCAATTGACAGTTTTATTGCAAACCTGAATAAGATGGAAACCTACTCCCTGTACAAAACGGAAGAAAATCTTGAACGCAAACGATGTCGGCATAGATAGGTTTTAATGTATTTGCAATCTGCTAGAGAAAATTATCTGTCGCCGCCTGAAGGGGAGGCTCAAAATCAAAACCTGATCGCACCATATCAAATCATGTATTTTGATCATCTAGATCAACCAACGATCACTTAGTAAACTAGATACGGAAATTTGTGTTGCACGAGTTATGAACCAACATGTGATGGAAATATCATTGGACATTGAGAAATCATATGAAATGGTGTATAAAGACAGGTTAATATCAATTCTTGCAAATATGCAAATAAAAGGAAATATCTTAGCTTTCTTAATTAATTTTCTAAAACTCAGACATCTCGTAGAATTCAATACAAATCATCACAGCCAATTGAGATGACTAATGGTCTCCCACAAAGATCAACCGTGAATGTAATACTATTCCTTATAGCAATACAGTAAGTGAGCCTTTTAGTTTAAGAACATGTGACAATATTCCTCTCTGCGGGAAACATCATCTTACTGTAAGTGGTAAAAACCTTCACGTTACTTCAAATATTATTCAAGAAACCCTAAACATCATCAGTAATTGGAAAATAATTCAGGTTTCTCCATTTTGAAAACATAGTCGTCATTTATAGTGTTTTCTAAGTCACTATACTTGAGATGAAATCAGACTGATAATTAGAGGATATCTATTGAAAAGAACATACATCTGTAAAATCCTTGTAATGATCTTAGATTCCAAATACTCATGGAAAAACCATGTATCTGGTCTCAAGGTGGATTGTAATAAGAGAATAAATGACATTAAAATGTTGTCTTCTATTAAATAAAGTGCACGGTCTGAATGCCTAATCAAATCGTATAAGGCATTAATTTAGTCCAATTTAGATTATAGGACAGTAATTTAAAATGCAGCTTCAAAAACATATTGAAAACACTGAATCCAGTAATCAGCAATGCTTGTCGGTTAAGTCTTGGTGCTTGGAACTAGCGCCTGCAACAGTTTTCTAGAGGAAGCAAGTTAAGTACCAATAGCACTAAGACATAATCTACAATGACTAAATTATTATATTCAACTTTTAGGGTCCCATCCAATCTCACAAATTCAATTATTTTATAACATAAAAAAACAACAACCATATATGAAGCACATCCACACTTCCCACTACCCTTAGAGAAAGACTCCCTAAATACATAAAGGACTTCAATATTATTAAACCACTTAGCTTACCTAGTCGTATAAATACTATACCGAGCAAAGTAGTTCACTGCAAAGCGCGCTTATTTTGCAGTCAGGAGTCCCATGTTCGATCCTCGGGCCGGCCATCCTGCCAGGGGTTTTTCGTAGTTTCCCTCGGTCATAAGGCGAATGCTGGGATGGTTAAAATTGCCACGAACACCTCACCTCATTCTCCTCACCTATCATCATCCTATCATCTACCAATAATAATAATAATAATAATAATAATAATAATAATAATAATAATAATAATAATAATCTATGCCATGGCTTCGTTTAGAGCTTCTACTGAACCGATTGTAGTATTTTTTCCTTTAAATGAAAGAATGTGATCCCTAGATGTGTTATCAGATATTGTTTGTGTTATTCACCAACATTTACGGTGTAAATTAATTAATTAAATCATTCTTTAATAGTATGCTTATCAATAGTCAATTTTTTTCTTCCAAAGGGTGGCTGTTTGAAAATTGATACATATGAGTCTATAGATGTGCGTCCTCGCCGCTTCATGGTGGCGCTGCTTGATGTTTTTGTTTTGATTCTTGAGATTTGTTCACAATTCGTCAAGGTTTTGTTTCAGTGTAATAATTGCATTGTGAAGATGACAGTTTGCATATACATATTTGCTTTTGTAGTGTATTTTGTAGAGAACATTCGGACAGTGGGTTTTGTGCGGTTGTAGTGAAGTTGTTTACAGGTTATGTCGAATTCCGAATCGTTGCCCACGCGCCCCAAAAGACTCAAACGCACTACATTGACTGGGAGCAGGGAAAGAGAAAGTCAGCGTATGTGTCGTGATAGTGAGGTCATTTCGTTTTCTGTTGGGTTATTGTCTATGAAATGTCAGTTTTGTTCTACTTTGTACTTCCCATGTCAGAGAAATTCTGTAAACGAGTTTACTGTGTGTTGCTTACATGGGAAAATAAGTTTACCTTCGAGCAATATGCCAGAAGAAATCAAACAGTTGTTTATAGGAGATTATGACACATCAAAAAACTTTAGAAATAATATCCGTCAGTATAATAGTGGTCTTTCTTTTGTGTAATTTGGTGCCGATATTCCATTGCCACCTGGTCATGGGCCATACGTGTTCAACATTTTGTGAACTCCACATCACAGAATATCTTCGTTATACCCTGAAGATTCAAACAATGCAACATATTGTGACATTAGTCTGGGCACAGTATTTTACATTTATCTTAGATCACACCGTCAAATTTTGACGGGTTCTCACTAGTAATAATAATAATTTGAGTGTTTCCGGGCGCGTCAACTGCTTTGGTCATTAGTTCCGTTAGTGTAGTGCATGTTTTTTCTCGGGAGATGGTGGTGATCTTCCCCCGCTGGATGGCGAGATCCGGCGCCGACCTACCGTCGGCTAGTGGAGTTTCCCTAACCAGGACTCTCCCACCAGCGGGGCACCGCCGCAGCCGGGACAAGCTATAAGCTCCCGACCGATCTCCCGGAATATGTGGTAGTGTAGTGCATGTTAGTGTAAGTGTGTGTGTATAAGAGGAGAGGATAGGACAAGGAAGAGGAAGGACAGATAGCGCGCGGTACGTGGCCCGTTCGGTAGGGAACTGCTCCGGCATTCGCCTGGTGTTGATCGGAGAAACCACGAAAAACTACCGATCAGAGCAGCCGGCCGCTAGAATTCTCCTCCAGACAGCGACTGAATTCTACCTAGCTGAAAAGCTAGTATCGAAAATCCTGCCGCCGTCAGGACTCGAACCTAGGACCTCCCGGTCAGAGGCGCTGCAGTGACCAGTTGAAGCACTGAGCGCTATCGCTCCCGGTCAAAATGTTAAGTGATTTTAATAACGCGGATATTAATATCGAACTTCTTGCAAATTCGTTGGTGTGGATCTTGTAAAAATCACAACAATTAGAGTGTAAAGTTGAATATTTACAGATTAACACGCACTTAAAAACTAAATAAAAAACTTCAAGAAACTTCAAAAAATTTCGAAAACTTTTGTTTAACAAAAATGTATTATTTGAATTTATGCTTAAAATTGGTCAAAAACATGGATTTTATTTAAACAAATATAAAGCATAAATACTACCTCAAAAATACAATGTAAAAATAGTTATTTTCATATTAAGTGTGTGAAGTTTCCGTTTTTTTCATGGTCGAGATTGAGATTTTTTGCCGAGACCGTAGATCGAGGCAAAAAATCTCAATCTAGACCATGAAAAGGGCGGAAACTTTACACACGAAATATGAACAACATTTTTTCTACAACTGCATAAAAATATAATACAAATAGTTTCGTATTTTGTAAGTCCATAGCCCAGAACCAAACGTGCAAAAAAGTATTCTAAAACCGTGCTAAAGAGACTTTTTGTCACGGTAACAAGATAGTTGTCTTGGCAACGATCGTTTTTTAATGGCGATTAAAAAATGAAGTTCACGTACTGCTAGCGATGCAAAAAAGTCGTCTTTTTTATGGAGTTGTAGAAAAACAGTTTTTTAGCAGTAGAATAGATTAGGAACCAATAATAAATTTATTTTTCATCAAAATCATTGTTCAAACGTTTTACTTTCTTTTTGTTCTGCCTTACTGGGATAGACCCTTTCTTTTGATGAACTACTTTTATATATGAAATTTGGAGCTGTATCCAGATCGGGAGAGTGACAGAAAGACTGGGCCATTAGGACGCGAACTTTTAGGTAAATATTCTTTTTTCCTTTAATCTTGAATATTGAGAATTTACTGGATATTCAAATAGCGCCCCATAGTTTCCATATATCAAAATTACCCACTAATTAACAGAAAATCCTCATGAAAAATTGAATGTCAGCTTACGATATTTAAATCAATCATTTTACCCACCTTAACATATGCTTGTCCTGTTTGGGGAAGCACAGCACCCTCATCAATAGAGAAACTTCAGACGGTACAAAACAAATGTCTTAGGAAAATCATACAAGCACTGTCGTTTATACCCAATACTTAGAACCATAGAGAACTACGTATGGATTTAATCAAAAATCACATCGCTTCAGTTTCAATAAAATTACTACACTTAACATTTCTCACTTAACAAATAAATTCAACCTAGGACGAAATGCTATCCAACCTTGCCGAATCCAATTCAAATTCCCAAAAGACAAGTTTCGTCCCCCATAAGTACATAAAGTCAAATAGATAGCCTAATATTAAACCAAGTAAATTTTAAATAAACTCCTAACACCTAACAAACGGAGCAGCGATGTAAAGCTCAAAAAAGTCAAGGATGCCCATTCCTAATCATGATAATATTCATGTATTCAAGCCCTTGAAAGGCCTCACGGCCGAACAAGAAGTAAATAAATGAAAAAATAATATCAAATTGCATATTCCCTAAAAATAAATATTTTAATTAAGTGTCATAAAATAAATATTTTAGTTAATACAAATATTATTACATATATTGCTAATTTTTATGAATAAATGAATATTCTGAGTATTTTCAAGTTCAACAGTTGGAGGTTATAGATTTATGGTGAAAAACATGCCAGTTTGGAATGCATTGGTTGGTTACACATCACAAGTCACTGTGGGAATTCCCCGATTAAATGGAGTGAGTCTGGTTCCGGACTGTCAAAACGTCTGAGGGTCAGTTCTAACCTACTGTCGATTCACGCAATGACACTCCAAACGATAACCTACACTCATAACACGAGCAGTTCCGGATCTTCTTTAGATTGCACAGACGAAATGTTCAGAGTGATAAAGAGGATGACTTTATGTTTAATTTCGAGACCTCTCGATCCTCATTTTTGGTTTTCATATAGGTAATAAACAAATATTTTCGTCGTTTTAACACATATTTTACGCTTTTAAGCACATAAAAATAAATATTTCCGTTTTTTACCGTATAAAAAATCCGAGAACTAGTCATTACCAATCTCTGCTTCTGAAGAGTGTTGCAAGATCCGATTAAGGGTAAACAGGGGCAGGCGCGCAGGAACCGTTCTAGGATACTTCAATGCAGGTTAACAATACAGGTCTTACTGCCGTTAGCGGAGTGACTTCGCGAGGACTGAATCAGCATTCAGCCGCCTTTCTCGGGTCGTGTTCCCGTCCCTGTCAGTGGAGAGAACGTGGCGACGGCGCGTGCTTGTTTTAAACAACGGAAAGGGACGCAACAAAAAGGAGACACGGGTAATCAATAATAATGGACATTGCCTTAACTTATATAGTATATAATTTATTACAGTTTATATATTACATAAAATATTATATTTTATTTATTATGATTTGGAGATTCCGTAATATGAGAAGATTCGGTGTTTCGCATTTAAACATTTCGACGAAACAATTTTCGATAAAACACTAAAAAAAAAAAAAATAAACAGAACTTTGCGGGAAGTGTTTAAAATTTTATTGAGAAAATGCTTTAGATCGGATCGAAATAAGAGAAAAATTATTTTTATGCCGCTATTTTCAGTAGCATGCAACGATCTCACATGAAGGAAATTGAGCTTTTTGAAAGACGACCGAGACGACCCTTTAATTTTATGTAACCTTTGATCATTCCGTGAACAGTGTGCGTCTATGAAAAGATTTCTAGTTCAGAAGATACCCGACATCTTCATTCATCACACTTCATAGAGCGGACCAAGTGGAGAGCTGAGGGACCCCCACGTCCTTCCCTACAGTTCCAGAACCGGAGTCTGAAAATCAAGGCGTAATTCAGTGGTATGATGATCACAACGTTCCTTTAATTCATCCAGCAGACGAAATACAATGAAAAGGTTCCGGTGAGGCAACTAGCGTCCGTATCGCAGCTTGTTAGGCTCATCAGCGCCTCTTGTTCCCGCCACAATGATCGCTCGTTGTCAGGAAAACACGCGCTTGCTTTAATCACGGGAAATTGCATGGCGGCGCCGGCGCTGGCGGGACACAAGTGCGGTCTTTTGCCGAAATCAGTGCCCCCGGCCCCTCCCCCGCCTCGCGGCTCGGCCCCCTCCGACGCGCGCACGTGCGCTGCCGCCGCGACGCCACTGGGGGAGGGGTGGGGGGATGTCAGACGCGAATAGTTTCGGCGTACAATTACGCCCACGTCGCACAGTGGTCTGAAGCTGCAACAAAGCGTGCGTACAAGGAATGAATTTTATGTTTCTTCTAAGCATTTCAACTGGTAATTTTCTTTAAAAAAATAATTTTTTAGGGCTCTCTTCCCGCCGAAAGAAGTTGTCTTTTGTATTTTGCAAGGAGCTTTTTACGGCCCACATGCGAAAACTGGTGAATTCATTACAATGGCCTATGTAAGGGGAGTTACCAGACCGCGTTTCGCGATTAGGAGGTATTCCTCTTATCAGTTTCCCAGGAAACTATGAAGGAACGTCGTATTCAAAAGTAATAAGATATTTTTTGTGCCAGTAGAACTTTGGAACACATTGTAAAAGTGACAAAATTAAATTATTACGAACCTAGAATGTAGTAGTTACTAAACGAACATAGTAATATACGTACGTAGTTTAAATAAATTAAGAATATTTAAATAATTTAAATACTCTTAATTTATACTGAAAATAAAATACTGAATTTTATTTAAATATTGTTTAAATACTGAATTCCCAAATAATGTTTTCTCATAACATTCCAGAAGAAATCAAATGTTAAAATCAATAAATTTAACTTGTATTTATTATCTTTAAGGTGTGATTAAAACTTATGTTATGTAGGTTCCGGTGTTATATGCGTCTTTAAGATGAAATGAAAACAACAAATTGATTGTAGAAACGTGGGGATGTTTTTAACGTAAACGTAGTTGTAACAGTTGTAATATGTTACCCATATGATTTACTTGTTAACTACATACAGGAAAGGAATGATTCGTTTTACATATTAAACGTATCACACTCAAACTATGGTTTAGCTAACCTATGGTAAAGGGGACAGTGCAATCCCTACCCTACTGTTCCCGCTCCCTATCCATCATTCACCCAGGTCATATGTTTTACTTGGGTATAAGAGGTGGAGAAAGAAAATCCCAACTGTTAAATTACCAAGACAATAAAAGGAAAAGAGCCAAAAAACAAATTTCTTCGTTTTTTATTTAACTAATTTATTTTATAATTTACAAGTAGCCGTAATCCTGCAGTAGTCGTGTGCGGACTCTTTAGTTCACAGGAATTTATTTTTATTTTATTTTTTAATGTCTTTGGCCTTAGGAAACACGTAACATTCTTCCTAAAAGCGTAGTTTTACACAATTCTTTCGTTTCGGTTAGGACAGTTCAATGATATCGGAGTTCGCAACGATTGCGGGTTCCCAGACCAGCGCGATTACTGGCGTTCTATCCTTTTCTCTTTGTTTATACAAAAAAATGGACATGCGAGTAAAGTGAATGAAATGCGTAAACTGCGTCGGTGGCCGAACTTCTTAACCATACTTCATAAAATCACGGAAGTTAAACAGCTCGAGACACTGTTGGTCCCTGAATGGGTGACAGTTTGGGAACCCTGGATACTAATGACTGCCCGATAGGGATAAGTTGAAGTAACGATTTTCGAATTCAATATTGTAATTGTAGGAAGACGGCGAAGCGAAATATTGCGTGAAATGTAGGCAAGTTTTATTTTTTAAACAATTTTTTCCTTAAATTTTTTCTTTGTATATCTTGGAGAATGGTAAAAAGAAGTTTCCAGTAAATATTTCTATTCGAAAGTTGAAAAGATTTAACATTTTAAAACTACAAAATTGAAGGTAGAGATTTTTGCCATACACGAAATATTATAAAACTAGTGGAGTTTAAACAGCACGTATTTTCTCGTCCGTATATTCACGCAAAAAGTACTTCTACGCGAAAAGTACTAAGATGTTCGAAAAATTGTACGTATCCTTATTTCAAAATCTATCTTTAAGAAACAGATTTTATTAAGGGAAAATCTCTATCTTTAATATTTTAGTTGAAAGAAGACTTCGAAAAAGTTTTGAGCTTTTGCAATTTTTGAAAAAGAGTTTTCAACGAATATGAGACCTGCACTATTATCTTAAACGTCCGTAACACTGTCCATAAAAAAATTAATCAAAAGCGATGGAGCCATTTTTTTGAAAATTTGAAAAATGTCGTAGGGGATTTATGTAAAGTACCCCCTAAAATTAAAATATCGGTTTTAAATTTAAAGCGTCGCGACATCAGCCAGATCGATTAGGGAATATCAATTTTGGAGAATATCGGCTGCACAGTCTAGCCGCTAACGCTGTTCACAGACAGTCAGGAAGACAGACAGACAGACAGACAGACAGACAGCAGACAGAAGACAGGAGAAAGCAGACAGACAGCGACATACAGACAAACAACGACGTACAGACAGACGACATACAGACAGACAACGACATACAGATAGACAACAACATACATACAGACAGACAACGACATACAGACATATAGACGGCAGACATACAGACGGCAGACATCAGACATACAGACAGCAATTCAGCAGACAGCAATACAGCATTCAGACATGCAGCAGACATACAGCAGACATCCGACAGACAGCAGACATACAGCAGACATCCGACAGACAGCAGACAGACAGACTTTTTGACGTCATTCGATTTCCGGTATTGAGGATACACAAAACATGGATTCTGGTAACATCATGGGTTAAATTTGTTTTTCTAAATTTAGCAAGTGGATATTTTTGTTCGAGTTTTTGTGCCGACAATTCGCAGTTTTTTCGCGGAACATTACATAACTTTCTTTCTCCTCCGTAGCGAGAAAGAAAAATTAGCTCTTTAAAAACGGCAAGTAAAATTTTTTGAACAAATGAGTAGTTTTTGCGTGATTTGTGCCTTACGTTCATGCCATTTATAAAGAACTATTTTCTGAAAAACCGCCGCAAACTTTTTCTTGAAATTTGGTCCCCGAAGAGAACAGGGAACGCTTGAACGAATGGATCGGGTCTAATTTTAGTTGAACACTCAATTTTTGAAAATTTCAAATTTAGAAATAATGCGAAAAAGTATGTGCTGTTTTAGCACCACTAGTTTCGTTACCAGGATCTGAGAAGAAAAAAATTCTTTCGAAACTTTGCCGTTTTTCGGCGCACGATTACCATACTTTCTATTACGAAGAAAGTGCAAGAAAAAGTAATTCTCTTGTTGTCACTAGCTCTGTACGGTTTGAAGGAATAGTGAAACTTGGTCACACGAGTCAATTAAAAATCTTCCAGCAGTGAGCATGCGTGTTTTCTTCTGCTCGTACGTCAAAGTGTGCATCACAAAACGGGAACAGATATTGCGCTTACCCAACTTTTGGTAAATAATGGTGGTAGAAATGTATACTTACTAATTCCCATTCCCTCCTATGTCCATCGTAGAGAATATTTTGAAAAATTATATTTTTTGTTCAATTGGTAGTTACATGGTTCAGTATTAATACTCTTTCACATGTTTTTGAACTTGCTTAGAGCTAACTTAATTTAAAACTAAATCTAATCTATCTATACTCAGGTTTAGGATTCTCAATGAGCACCTACGCTCAGTTTACATGAGAAAAAAATTGCAGGAAGACATGAACCGGATGTCTATTACGGATTCGGGTCGAGAAATCGTTGTGAGTGGCTAGGTTGTAATGGGCTCTTTGATTAATGGAGGATATATTTGAATACAAGTTATTCGAGAGATGAGCAAATCGTAGAGAAGGCGGCATTTCTGCAACAGCTTCTGTTGCACCCTCTCGATGTTGTCTGTCATCACACTGAAAGGGCGAGCCGAACATCCACGGTGACCTTCTCTGCCGTCGAAATCGTTTGAAACAGCCTTAAACGCATTTGCTGCTCACTGTGTCTGTTCCGAACACCTGCACCAACATTGCATGCCTTTCCGTGGGCGTTTACCCACTTTGTATCAAAAGTGTATCCGTCGTTCCATTTCACGAGAGTGCTCGCACACCCGTTCGACTGAACTGCGTTGGGTTCGTGCGCTCCGTGCAACGTGCCGTCTCTCCAGTGGTCGAGCCCTGCGCACGTGCGTGGCTGCCGATTGCACCACTTTGCTGTGAGATATCCATCCGACTTTTTCAGACACACTTTTAGATACGTAAATTACTTCGTATATAAATGTTTTAATAGATTTATTAAAATATTACGCCTCAAAATAGCTATCTAGAACAATTTTCCCTCCCATTCAGTGACTCTACAAACTGAGAAGAGTATTACTTCGTACACAGAAATATAAATAGATCCGATATCTAAGATAAAAGCATTTAACCTTTTAATAGTCCTGTCCGTGCTCCAAGACAAACACACATAGGTGATCGCAAAGGGTGGTAGAGGGGCCGGCCACCCTGATATATTTGAAATGCTTTTCTCAGCATAAAGAAATGAAAGGAAAGAGGCTCAACAAACGATATGGCAACATTATCAGAATGATCAACATAAAATGAATTGTATTTGATTTAAGTTAAATATCTGTAATTGAGAGACTACAAACGTAGTTGTCCCCATCTGTTTTTAGGGTTCGGACACCTGTGCAAACCCATGAAAGAAGTGAAGTGGTGAGGGCGAAGTTGATGACAGGGTTGAAGTCATGTTGAGGGCGGAGGCGAGGGCGGAGGCGAGGGCGGAGGCGAGGGCGCGAGGCGAGGGCGGAGGCGAGGGCGGAGGCGAGGGCGGAGGCGAGGGCGGAGGCGAGGGCGGAGGCGAGGGCGGAGGCGAGGGCGGAGGCGAGGGCGGAGGCGAGGGCGGAGGCGAGGGCGGAGGCGAGGGCGGAGGCGAGGGCGGAGGCGAGGGCGGAGGCGAGGGCGGAGGCGAGGGCGGAGGCGAGGGCGGAGGCGAGGGCGGAGGCGAGGGCGGCGGCGAGGGCGGAGGCGAGGGCGGAGGCGAGGGCGGAGGCGAGGGCGGAGGCGAGGGCGGAGGCGAGGGCGGAGGCGAGGGCGGAGGCGAGGGTGGAGGCGAGGGCGGAGGCGAGGGCGGAGGCGAGGACGGAGGCGAGGGCGAGTGAGGCGCCGGTCGTCCGCACTCACCGTCGCCAATCAATAAGCGCTGAGGGCGACGAAGCAGAGGGTATCCGGGCGGCGCGCCGCCACTGTCTCTGCCCTCGCCTCCGACGGCCCCTCGGCCCACACGAGCCTGGCCTTCTACTTTCTACGTGTTTCGTCTGTCCTTTGTTATTAATTTCCATCCACTGCCTGACTTGCGTAATACAGTTCGGTTCATATTAATTCCAAGTTTTCTGTTCTTGTAGCTTCTACTGCTCTCCAAAATTTTATTTTGGCTACTGAATATTAGAGATTGGACAGGATTCACTATGTTGAAATGTTGTCGCAATATCATCATCAATGAATATTGGCCAAGTGTTGACCTGGGAGGCGAGGAATATCTTGAAAATTTTATTTAATTTCTTGGGGTTGTCTAGATTCTAGAGAGAGAAGAAAACTAGTGTCCGGGATTCGATTTTGTGTTGAGAAATGTAGATTAACGTACTTCTAGCTGCATGAGATTATCTCTCGCTTCTTTCTCAACTGCAGCTGCTACTCTTCCCAGACTAATTTCTTTTTTTCGTCAACGAATCCTACTCACAGGGTTGCATTGTTGGTTTCACTAAAGGCATATCATGCGAAGAACCATGTGAAGCATTATGTGACACACACACACACACACACACACACACACACACACACATTGCAGCATTAATAGAACCTTGAAAACTGAATACTCATAAATAATTCTATGACAAAGATATATTAAAATAACACGTGATTCCATTCATGATAGTTAATTTTTGTACTACAGTCTTAAAATTTGGCATTAGTTGATTCCTACTTAACAGCGACAGGCGGATATTTAAACTAATCTAGTACTCTATAATATATATTTCAATTCAATTGTCTTCTTCTTCGTCTTCTTCTCATCTTCGCACAGAGGGCATTACTTAATTGCAGAAACTCCGCTTCGTGCTTCGCTTAGCTTCTGCCAACCCCATTCAATAGTTTTCCTTCTGTTGCTTTCGTCATCCTCCTCTCCTACTCATCTGTCTACCCTTCCGCTATTTTCTGTTCCTTCACATTTCTTTCCTGTGTCGAGACCTCCCCCCCCCGGTCTTGCTGAAATGCCACCCGGCGAAGGGTTCCTCTCCGCTCCCGCGCTCGCTCCAAGCTTCTTCTAGCAGTTCTGACGTTCCACGCCCTTCCTGGTCCCGTCCTCCTCCCCACCATCTCCTCGCTGCGACTCCTTTCTTGCTCTGGCTGCGCCTGCGACCTGCCCTCGCCGTCCCCGCCCCTCCCCGCCCCGCCCCTTTCCTCTTCCTCGGAATTCCCTTTTCGTGCCCGGCTCCGAACATGCTTATAGCACATCACTTGAGCCAAAGCAGGCCGAAATTAGATGAGCCACCGCCGGCAGATGAGCGAGAAACGAAGTTAGTGGAATTGACGCGCTGCGCGCCCGAGCCGCCGGCCGGCTACGGGATTGCCTGCGCGCGGGGGCGGGGAGGGGAAGGGAGAGTGGCGGGGACAAGGATGGAGTACGGGTGGGGAGGGGAGGGGAGGAAACGAGGACGTCGCGCCTGTGGTGCGAGAGCCAGTCGGGACGAGGTGGTGCGAGAGGGGGTGAGGCGAAGAGAGGCGGGGCAGGGGCGGGGTGGGGTGGGGCGAGGCGGGTTGGAGGCGGAGTGGGGACGGGGCGGGGTTTGGAAACGAAGGCAGTGCGCGGGCGGATAGTGGGGACGATGGTGGACGAAGGCAGGTACGGCGAGGCGAGGCGGGGTGGAAACGGAGGTCGCGGGCGGTAAGGAGGGGCGGGGACGAAGGCGGGGCACCAAGCGGATGGGGCGCGGCGGCAACGAAGGTGGCTCGCTCGCGGTGCGAGGGCGGGACGAATGCATGGCGAGACTGCACCAGGGGCGGACTTGCAGCGGAACCGAGTGCCGCGGGAAGGGAGATGCGGATCTAGTTTCGAGGTCATGCTCGCTTCGAAGAACTCGGAGAGAGAGGAAACGGCTCACGGTTCAGGGAGGAGAGCCCTCAAGATGAGCGAAGTAGAAATTATTTCAGGAGGTTTATTACGTTTCCGATATAAAATACTTATGCTAGTCATTACTATAGAAATGGACAAAACAAATGCAAACAAAAAAGTCGTTTTTCGGCACAGTATTACAATACTGTCTCTATACTGTGCAAACACTACGCGAGGAAGTACAAAGTTAGCAAAATGTAAATTCTATTATTGTTAGTGCACTGAATTATCGTTTGAGATTATCACAATTAGCACTTTAATAGCTGTCAAAGATTCTGAAATGAGTCATTCCGCATCAAATCGCAATCTAAAACATAGCTATTTTTAGCGACTTGAAACATTTTTATGAGTTCTCGGGTTAAAAATAGGTGAAAATTTTTCCTTTTTTTCCAATCCCCCTCCTTTCAGAAATATTACCAATTATTTGCGGAAGTATCCTACGCGAGCGGTTTAAACATTTTTTTCGCCTCAACCTTTTTCTACAGGGAAATTCAACTAAACCTAAATTAAATCTAAAGTGATGTACTCATAAAAGATAAATATAATTTTTGAAAACATATTATTTACGCATTTAAGAAAAAATATTTTTAAAATCAAATTTTCACATTAGGGCGACACTTACATCAACTTAAGAAATATCCATGCATTCGTGAATTAATGTACATATATGCCAAATATCAAAATAGGACACAAAAAAAATAACATTTGAAAAATAGTTTGTTGACTGGGTCACGTAGGCTGCCGCCGCCGCCAAACTGACCGCTCGCACAACGGGGCTTCAAAGTCACGACGTCCTAACGCAAAGCCAGCGTGAGACTTATGTCATGTTAAGAAACGCAGAACCAAGCACGCGGTCGCCAATTGAAGCGTTCTGACGAAACTTTGCTCTTGGGTTCATTTATAAACAAATGATATTGCTAGGGTCTCCCTGAAATGGGCGCAGCCTTCTTTCTCAGATATACGGAGTGAGTTGTGTAAACAAAAGTATCCGACAAACACAAGCGTTTCTGTGAAGTTAGAAACCATGAAGGGCTATACAAAAATATCAATGAAATTGTTAGTTCTACCATATTAAATTAAAAACCTCCTTCTGTTAGTTACAAAAAATGTACGTTTACGTTGTTAGAACCAGTATTCTTGAGAAGTTGACAATTGACTTATACATTAAAAAAAATCAAAATAATATGTCTTCTAAAATTCCGTCTTGTGTTGAGTCTACTGAAGTGTATACAAGAAAGAATAGTCAAAACTCGTGAACGCCAAAATATATCGGATGGTGACAATGTTGATTAAACGTGCAGAGCTGGTCGCAGTAAAGTATGCTCACCCTACTGTATCGATTGATAATAAAAGGACCGAATTAGTCCGTTCTTTGCCGCCCCAGGCAACGTCAAGTAAATAATCGACTTAAGTTTGATATCTCATGGAGAATTGCCGATTAGCTAAAGAAAACTAAAACAGAAAGGATTCCCCGGTAGAAACTACAGAAAGTCGAAATGACTTTTCAAGGGGAAAATTGTTTGGAGAGGAAGGTTCGGAACATCAAAAAATGTGTATCTAATATACGACAATATGTATATCATTGAATTCTGTTTGTGCTCGTCATGATAGCCTAATAATATGAATAGTCCAGTTTGAAGAAAGAAAGTTACCTCAGTATCTCGTACAATACAAGTGATAAAATTGAAACGAATGCATATATCAATTAACCCCATTTCCTCATGCACTTCCGTGAAAACTGCATTACAATAACTTCAACCGTTCAAAAAATACAAGAGGTGACTTATTCTGTATATAATATTTAACCACTTTTTCGATACCAGGGTCCGGCAATAAGAGTTTTTTTGCCGAAAATTCAGTTTCCTAGCGTACTGTCACAATGCTTTATTTTCTTACGAAGTAAAGGGGAATACTCCTTTGAAATGTAATTCTCCCTCGCGTCCTTCCCCAAGGTTCCGCAGAATATGTTAGCGAAATTCACAAGAGGTACTCCGCAAAGCAGTGAACGCGTTTTAAAATAATCCTGGAGAACTCAAAATGAAAAGGACAAATGTAAGAACAACTGTTGCACACGGCTCGAGGTCAGAGTGATGCAGATGACGATCGGATTATCATCATCAACCGAGGATTTATTTAGTCTCAAGACTTGTCAAGGTGAAGAAATCATTACATTCATAAAATCGCGTATTTTCATTCACTTTGAAAGTTGCTGTCTGTTGCGCTCGTACTCATTGGTTCCGTACCATCGCGACTGCTGCGACATGCTGCGAACGAAGGTAATGGAAGCGTAGATGAAGCTACTTCACATGATTATAGGTGCTCTTGTTGCCTCTGAAGTTTTCATAGCTCTCGCTCTGCGAGTAACATAGAGTAGGGTGAAGGGCGGAGAGTCACGCTTGGTTGGCTACTGTCAGCTGATCCCACGCACTTAGGATCTGGTCGCCGATCGAGCTCCCTTAAGATCTGTCTAGGCTCGCTGGCAAGTAGGAAGGTGGGCGGGTAAAGACCAGCACTTTGCCTCCATTTTCACGGTTGGCCAAGTTAAGATTGTTTCGTAACGGACACATCCTTGAATGAACACAAACGTTACGCTTTTGAAATTGTTGTTCGAATGGAATGCAGCCGACGGAATTTGAAGAGCATATTTTTCGTATGTTAATTTTCGTTTGTTTCCTCGTTGTACATTTCAATATTTTCTTAAAACCTTTTTGAAAATTTTAGATTAATAATTGCATTTCAACCGTTGTACCAACAAACCTGTGCTATTGTGCTACCATTTACGATCTGATGATTTAACTAATTTCCAGATTAATGTCGTCTACTTGATAGATGTCGCTAGTTCTCAAATGTTTCGCGAATATTTCTGCAGATTAATATACTCAAGTGGAAGTCAATGGGGTCCCCTGCTCAGTGAGCATGCGGATGCAATCAGGGTTTTAGGTATTAAATAAGGTATTTAATCGACATCGAACTATATGTTTATGAATTTCGTGTTACGATGTAGTACATACCTTCTATACATGTTTGATAACCTTTGAGAATTGCTCATTTTGCATTGATTGCTCTGACAATAATAAACAAAACAATAATATACAAAAGTATTTTATTTATTTATTTATTTTACGTCAAAAAACAGTTCAAACTGCGTATGACGTGCTATGGGGAAAAATGAATTGTGTGCACATTGGAACATGAACAATACTCATAATTGTTTAATTAGAATTCGATTTGCCGTTATCTTCTAGCACACCTGAGAACTAAATAGAAGTTTTGCAACTTTTTACAGGATATGGGGAGTTTTCACACACTGTTTCCTACCTTATTTATCTCATCTACTTCCACTAACCATGTACTCACCATGTCGCATATTTTCGCACGAAAATTGTTGGATTCTAATTATCGCGACACAGTTTCCAAACTATGACTTTTCTTTGTTGAAATACATGCAGTTTCAAGAAAAACTCAGCACTTTCGCAACAATATACAATAAACATGAAAAATCTACAACCAAGAACAATTACCAGTTCGTGCGGCAAGATTTCTTTGTCAGTTCTGATAACTCATATCTCGTAAATCACTTCCTGGATGAGGCCTGTTGGTAAACATTCGTGCACATGCATGAATGGTGTGGACACGACGCCCCTCCCCCAATCCGCTATGGAGTCCATAGTCGTTACCACGTGAACACAGGGATTATCACAAATAAAAGTATCCAAAGTTTTTTATGACAATCATTTATTTCAACAATTGCACAACGTTTCGTAACTCGTTTTGTTACATCATCAGGTGCTGAACTTAGTGAAGGGAACGCTATCCCATTGAATTATCTCTGCAGCAAAAAATTTTTTTTGAATGGAGTGTCTGTTCGTAACGGTTAGTTATGTGGTATCAACTGAGTGAGAGTGAGGTATTTCATAATGTTTCCTTGAAAGTTCTGCTGGAAAAACTTTGGATACTTTTATTTGTAAACATATATTGACAATCAAGAAGAAATATTGATTCACAGGGATTCTCAATCCTACTGGAAAGAAGAGGCGATAGCGAAGCTTTAGGAGGGGGTACACGAGCGTCAGTGAGAAGTCCGAGATGCAACAGTCAGCATCACCTTCGACCGGCCTCGCATCTTGCACACAGCTGACGGTGAGTGTTCAATGACCTCGGTAACGAAGCGAAGGCGACCAAGTAATGTTTCTCGGCCTGTCATATCCACAGAGGTGACAGTCGCCTACCGCAGGCCTGCAAAACGACCACCTCTGCGGCATTCTGCACTCAAGAGCCGGCTCTCTGGGCCCAAGAGCGGCAAAAGGTCAAGTAGTGTGTGTGTGTGTGTGTGTGTGGGGGGGGGTTACACAATTTTGTGGGGAGGAGAGCAGCCTACCATTGCAGTGAGAACGATGTGGGGCTTACTGTTTCCAACTGACCAAAAACCTGGCCATAAGTTAAGAAAGGAACTTCATATCTTATCAAATCGTGTACTGATGTAGTTGGTGCATGACAAAGAAATTCCAACATCATTTCCTTCTCATATTCGACGGTGAAGTTGGCGGTATTTAAACGTCGAAAAATACGCGAGATTGTGAAGCAAGTTTCTGTCAGTAAAAACGGTGTTTTTTAACATTTTTGCGTGGATTTTTCTGTTTTGTCGAATGGATAATACATCTGAAGGAAGTTAAATATCTGACAAGCTTTCTTTTCTTTATATTTTGACGAGAGCGTGTGTATTGTCACCTTATCCACGTTTCTCCTTTTTTCATTGTTTTTTCCATATTGAGGTCTATAACTTTCGTACCGCTTTGTAATTTAGCTTGTCTAAAACTCCCAAGTGTTGTACAACAGTATGCCAAATTGTAGTTGCACATATTAGTCCCGTTTTGTATTATTATCATTTAATTATTGGCGTGCGTAATCAGCCTGTTTCGATAAGGCGTGCTACGACCCCGCGCCGCCCGCCCAACCTACCCAGTCGAGAAAGTACTCACAAGAACAGGAACATACCGAAGATCAAATTTTAAAACTCTTGTACCTTTTAAATTTGTTGTTGGCGATAACGAAATACAAATAAAATACGAGCTGGTATTTACGATTGACGAGAAAGTCAAAAATACCATAGCTAATACTGTGCGTTCTCTATGCGTTGTTACATCTGAAGATGGATGTATACGTAAAAGGACTTAAATAGAATACGAGAAGTAGAAGTAGAAGCAATGGTTTAGAAAGAAATCAATTTTTTTTCCTTTATTAAACCCGAACAGTGGATAAACCACTTTACAGGTATGAAATTGAGTACAGACACTAACCAAATAATACCATGATAACTGAAAAACAACCGAGGTACTTGCAAAATAAACCAACTCAACCCAATCTCACTTGTGAGAGGGAATCCCCTCTGGGAACCTCATTTATAAGGATATTATGCACAGGGCAGTGGTGTGAAGGGAGTGGGAAAGGGGGCGGGGAGCGAGCTTAGGATTACGTGTTTATGATGTTTACGGAGGTCTGAATTGATCTTTGGGAAGGCGGGATTTGATTCTGGTTGGACCGTTACTGGATTTTCCCAGTTGGTAAAGTCTGGCACCGGGAACTAGGATTAGGTTGGAGAAGAATTTTTTTGATAATGATGAAATGTGGTGGGTAATGGTATCGATGTTCAATTCTCTATGGAGCTGATTATTGGATACATACCACGGTGCGTTAACCGACGTTCGGAGGATTTTGTTTTGGAAAACTTGAAGCCCTTTCAAGTTTGTTTGTGCAGCACCTCCCCAAACAGGGCAGGCATATGTTAGTGAAGGTCTAAGTGCAGTTTTATAAATATGGAGGGTTATATCAGTTTGTAGCGCTGATTTACGGTTAATGAGTGGATATAGTTTGAAGAGAGCAGCATAAGTTTTGTTCAGCCTATGGGTAATGTGGGGTTTCCACGTGAGACGGGTGTCTAGGATTGCTCCTAGGTATTTTATGGGTTTGTTGGATGGGAGCCAGGGAACAGGTGAACTTCCTATTGTGAGTGTAGGAGGGTTGGCTGTTCTTTTGAGTGCAAAGATTTTAGCTTCGCATTTTGCTGCGTTTAAGTGCAGGCGCCATTTTGCTGCCCAGTCATAGAAAGTGTATACTTCTAATTGTAAATTGTTGATTGCTATTGAAAGATCATGGTGTATTGAGAATATCGCGGTGTCATCTGCATATAAAGCTGTAGAACAAGTTGTGGTACATGGTATATCTGCTGTGAACAGATTGAAGAGGGTTGGGGAGAGAGGTGAGCCTTGAGGTACCTCGGCCTGAATTATTTTAGGAGCAGAGAGTGAGGAATTTATTCGCACCGAAAAGCTTCTATTTTCGAGAAAGCTGCTAATGATTTTGAAAAGATAATCGGGAGTGCCTTGGTTCCTTAATTTGTAGAGCAGACCTGTGTGCCAGACTTTGTCAAAGGCATTAGCGAAGTCTAAAAAGACTGCAGAGCAGTACTGCTTATTTTGAAATGCTTGTCCTATGTTTTCTACTATTCTGAGAAGCTGGTGGGTGGTCGAATGAAGAGGGCGGAATCCGAATTGAAAAGGAGGAATAGCTTTCGTAACTTGAAGAAATTTGTTAAGTCTGATTAGGATCAGTTTCTCGAAGATTTTAGACAGAGTGGGTAAAAGGCTTATGGGTCTATAGCTGGAGGGATGTTTCGGAGATTTTTTAGGTTTTAATATTGGAATTACAATGGATTTTTTCCAGCTTGCCGGGAAATAGCCTATTCTGAGGCAACTGTTGTAGATGGCAGTTAAGTAAGCAATGGAATGAGGAGGTAAATGTTTTAGAACTATGTTGGGGATACCGTCTATTCCTGGAGAAGATTTGTTTTTTGTATTCTTAATTATTTGTTTGACATTAGCGGGAGAGATATAACTAATTGGTGATGGAGCTGTATGGAATGGGGATCTTACAAATTCCTCTACCACGTTTTGGAAATTCAAATCAGTAGAAGTATTGGGATAAAAAGCATCTTTGAAATGGTTGGCAAGCATTTCTAATTTGTCTACTTCCGAGTAAGCGATTTCAGAGTTGGCTGATAATGGGGGGATTGTTTGGTTGGGGTGGGAGAAATGACGACAGAGTTTCCACAAAGTATTGGAGTTTTTATCAATATTTTGAAGAAGGTTTTGGAAGTTCTGATAGCGAAACTTACTTAACTCTTCGTGAACTTTCTGCGTCATCTGATTTAACGCGGTTTTTAATTGGGGTAGCCGGAGAGTTTGCCATTGTCGTCTTATAAATCGCTTATGTCTAATAAGATTCAGGATGTTGGGTGGAAGCGGATTTGATGGGGGGTGCCTCTGGTGGTTGTAACTGGGTGTAGCCGTATTTATTGCCGTGCAGATGGTGTTGCCGAAGAAGAAAATAGCTGAATCGACTTGATCTGGGGTTTTTAAGAAAGGTGGTATGGGGGTGGATGTCGAAAGATACTCTTCGAATAGATTCCAATTGATATTCTTATGGATACGTTGATTGGGGTGATTAGATACTACGAGATTAGCATCGCAGGATAGAAGCACCGGGCAGTGATCCGAGTTTGATTCTGCTAGAACTGATTGAAATAACGGTTTCTTCAAATTTTTGCAAACTGCAATATCTAGGATATCCGGAGGGATGCGGCGATTATACGGATAATGTGATGGTTCCGGTGGAGCAGAGATAATTAAATTATTATTGATAGCATATCTGAGTAAGAAATTTCCATGCGGGGTGCATGTTCTGCATCCCCATGCGGAATGTTTGGCGTTGAAATCGCCTATGGCTATGGTTGTAGTTGGGTTAGAAAACAGAGTATTAAGGTGTGTTTGTTTCAGGGGGATATTAGGAGGCTTGTATACTGCAGTTAATGTAATTGGCGTATCGTGTGACTGATGTAGCGCTATTGATATATTTTCAAGTCCTGGGGTGATAAACGGTGGCAGAGGATCGTGTCGGATCCGTTTTTTAATGAAAATAGCTACTCCTCCTGCTGCAGTTCGAGAAGGTCGGTCGGATCTGTACGTCAAGTAACCCGGAACATTAACCTTATCTTTGGATGTGAGGTGCGTTTCGGTGATGAAAGCAATATCTATATTATAATTATTTAGAAGATATTTTATAAAATTGATTTTGGGGATGATTCCGTTTATATTCCAGTTTAGGAGAGTGAGAGACGAAAATTTATTTTGGGACATTTTCTTGATTATTTTGAGTATTATGGATCTGGGACAAATATGGATGTGAAGCAAGAGCTAATTGAATTTGGTTGTTGATTATGGGAATGAGGGCTTTGATTACCTGGTTTATTATTTCTGAAATTATGTCAGGATGTAGAGTGGTGCTATGGTGGGAGGGGGGAAGTGGGTGTGCAGAGTTTGTTGATGGGTATTGTGAATAAGATGGAAAAATATTTTGTTGAGGAGGCGGGGGAGGGGGAATGTTTTTGTGGAGCTGGGGAGGAACGTAATGTTGTGGAGGGATTCTAGACTGACGATAGTTGGTACTAGCAAGAAGAGGGGGAAATGAGGCGGGGGGAGGGGGAGGTAAACTGTTAGCTGCCTGTGAATAAAGATAGTTAGATGAACTTCTTTTCATGAATGCTACTTGTCGTCTTTGGAAATATTCACATTTGCGTGACGATGCTAGATGAGCTTGGTTACAGTTAACGCAAGTGGGATTAAGTTGGGGGTTTAAGTTGCATTTACCCGGTTCATGGGAGTTAGCGCATCTTACACATTTGGAAGTTTTTTTACAATAATTTTTAGTATGTCCGAAGTCCTGACATCTTTTGCATCTCACAATAAATGCATTTCGGCGTCTGAGTTCTACTGAAACCACGGCACTGAAAAGTCTATTGATGCTAAATAGTTTTTCAAAGGTTGATCTGTCATTCATTAAAACTGCACATAATGGCATGGGAGATTTATCAAATCTTAACAAGCGGGTTACTTTGACGTTCAGAATGTCAACCTTGCTAAGTTCTTCAGTAATTTCATCTTCTTCGTAATCAATCGGCACTCCACGAATAACTGCACTAAAGGTGTTAGCTGAAGGGTCTTTGAACGTGTGATATTGACACTTATTCTGATCTAGAAAGTGAATTGTTTTTCTGAAATCTTCTATTGAATTAAGAATAGTTTTAACAGAATTTCCTTTTATTTGAGTGATAAAGTTTTCTCCTATCTCGGAGGTTAATTTACTGATGAGTTCTTTATAGTTTGTAATTTCGTGAATGAATATTGGAGGTGGCTTTTTGATCACAGGCTCTTTTGGGAGAGACGAAATTTGGGGATTTTCCTCGCGGTCGTCGTCAGTCAGAGGCCCGAGCGGGGCAAATCTGTTATTTAAAGGTAGATCCATTACGCCGGGAAGAGAATTGGTCTTGCGTTTGGCGCCGGTTACCTGGAGGTTGTCAAGGCTGCGTTTCCTCGGGTCTGACCTTAGTACTTGAATGTTGTTGTTGGCGGTTGAGTTCTGATAGAGTTGATGGTGATACATTGCAGAGACATCAGGGAAGGGATGCCCCCCCTAGGGGGGCCTGGATTTGAGCACTATGTAGCACTGTGACAACTTTTGAGCACTAGTAGAAATAACCACTGCACTGAATAAGTTTGGTTATGCACGAGTTGATAGAGACTGACTGTTCGTCGCGCAGTTGTGCAAGCACGTCTGCGGTCGGCGCAGGAACGACACTGAGTAAAGAAATCAATGACAACCTTTCTTTTGGTCCATTACTGCTTCATACATGAATTAAATTTATAGAGTGGTTTCTAGTCAGATAGACAAACATGCAGAGATAGACCGACGGAGATAAACAGACGGAGATAGACAGACGGAGATAAATAGACGGAGATAGACAGACGGAGATAGACAGACGAAGATAGAGAGACAGACGGAGATAGACGAAGATAGACAGACAGACGCAGATACACAGCGATAGACAGACAGATAGACAGACGGAGATACATGGAGACAGAGAAATAGGCAGACGGAAACAGGGACAGGCAGGCAGGTGGAGACAGGGAAAGGCAGACAGGCGGAGACAGAGATAGGCAGACGGAGACTGAGACAGGCTGACAGACGGAGACAGAAACGGACAGACAGACGGAGACAGAGACAGGCTGACAGACGGAGACAGAGACGGACAGACAGACGGAGACAGAGAAAGGCAGAGAGACGGAGACAGAAACAGGCGCACAGACGGAGACAGAGACAGGCGCACAAACGGAGACAGTGACAGGCAGACAGACGGAGACAGAGACAGGCAGTCGGAGACAGATATGCAGACGGAGACAGACATGCAGACGGAGATAGACGGATAGACAAACGGATAGACAAACATACTGATTAACAGATTGATAGACAGACAGATTGATAGATTGATAGAGCGATTGTTAGAGAGATTGATAGGCAAACAGACGGACAGATGTTTCGCCATCAATCGATTTTTCGGCATCAATGACCCACAAAACATGGATTCCATCTACACTATCTCTTTTGATGATATCAGATGAGATTATCTTAATATACGAGGGGAAAACAACATATTTTTCAATTAGTGTTTGGCATAGTTCGCGTTACATTATGTTGTACATGTTCCAGATAACTTCGGCCAAGACGAAAATACAAAAGAAAAAAATGGGGAGGGCATGAATACCTAAATTATAACACGATTTATATTCAAAATTTTTTGACGTTTTTTGTGTTCACCAAATCTCCAAAAGAACCTCCAATTGTTGTGAATGGTAATAATAGGGGTCAATCTAACGAGTTACACGTCTCTGAAAGAAATCAGACTCTGCGAGAATAACATTAGTTTTTTGATTACCTTCCTCAATTGTAAAAGTATGGCTCAACTCCCCGATGTTGCTGTATTTCAATAAAAGTTCCTTGGAGGAAGAAACGGGTTGATTGAAAAAAGAAATGCCGATGTGCCTTGTCGAAAACAGAATATTTCAAAACCTTGAAGCTAACAATTGAATATGTAGGCTCTGAAACATGAGAATTAACTGACAATCTGGATTCTGGCTGGCGGGATTCTGGTTATGCAAAGAGTCTCGTAAGATGGCGTCAACCAGTCATTGAGTACCTATATAATATGTAGTAGGATAATGGATCACGGGATCGGTCAATTAATGAATTACATTAGTTTGCCAACGTTTCGGAATATTTAATTCCTTCATCAGGGCTTACTAATACATATACTGGTCAAACATAATGTTCCTCCACAGCACAACTCCAATACAGAGTTGCTGAAGCACACACGTATTGTTGCTGAAGCACACAATTTATTTATTTATTTATTTATTTATTTATTTATTTATTTATTTATTTATTTATTTATTTATTTATTTATTTATTTATTTATTTATTTATTTATTTATTTATTTATTTATTTATTTATCTATTTATTTATTTATTTATTTATTTATTTTTTTATTTATTTATTTATTTATTTATTTATTTATTTATTTATTTATTTATTTATTTATTTATTTATTTATTTATTTATTTATTTATTTATTTATTTATTTATTTATTTATTTATTTATTTATTTATTTATTTATTTATTTATTTAACGTAAAAAACAGTTGAAACTGCGTATGACGTATCCTCTAATTTTTAGCAATTTGATTGTATTTGTTTTGTGTTCGTGCCTTTATTACTTGGAGGAAGTTAACTGGAAGTAAGTTTGCTAGTGAATTTTGCTATAAAAACGATCCAGCAAATTACGAATTTTAAAAGGTTATTTACATTTAAACGAACTCACGAAATTACAAGTTGTGATTGTGTCAAAAAAATATCAACAGATTATTTTATTGTTGACATCAAATCACTGTTTTAATTTAATTGATGGCTTGCAATGATAAAAGACGTAGATGCCAATTTTTTTCCGAAAATCAATTAAAACTGTATGAATTCGTAATCTTGATGTAAAACCATAGCTATCTCTGATAGATTTACAACTACTTGGAAGGTGTTTGGAACGTCGCTCTTTTAAGAGTGTGTTGGCACCGATTTATATAACATTTAAATGTTAAAATATTCATTTCGAACATTTTGGTACTTAGATCTTTTGGCTTTGCAGGGCCGCAGTTATTGAAACATTTAGTATCTTCTGTGTACAGAGGCAATTACGTTAATTTAAACGTTTCAAGGCCGGGGGTTTGAATAGTTTTGAATCTGTGTTTCAAATTTTGTTACATATATTGAAGACAAGTTAGTTCATAGTTTTTTGTCCAGAATTTTGTAGACAATTATTTTTCAAAACATTGAAAACAGAGACATATTAACCAGAAAACATAATTTAGATTAAACGATTATATTAAAATATACTATGACTTTTTAAGTTTTTCATCTCTACCTTTTGACGACTTCTTTTCCTCTTCTTCAGGAGTTACTCTAAATTTAAGATAAACAACTATTATGTAAGATATTATAATAAAGATAATACAATAAAACAATGGTAAATTTTCTTACTTTAAAATTTTAGTGAAACTTGCCTAAAACAAATTAAGTATTAACCAAAGAAGCCATTTTTGAAAAAAATGTCCTTGTGTCTTCATGTAAAGTATCCCCGAAAATTAAAACGTCGATTTCAAATATAAAGGCCACTTCATCAGTCAGATGGATTCGTGAATGGCAATTGCGGGGAAAATGCTCCGTAGCTACCGTTGCGTTACATCTAGCCGCTACTGTTGTTTACAAACAAACAAACAAACGGAGGGACAAACGGACTGACGGTCGGACAACTGTTTTATCGTAAATCAATTTTTCGGTATCAAGAACTCACAAAACGTGAATTCTGACTACACAACGTGTTAGAGGAAGTAATTTATTTCACACAAGGACAAGAGTTATTCTCCTTTTCTATACTAGGGGTATTCAATACGAATTTTCCAGCCGAAAAAAAGACAACGTTTCTCGCTGGAGAATTACACAACTCTTCATATATTTACTCATGTAGAATGCGAGGAAGTAAAAATTCCTGTAAAAAGAGAAGACTAATGACCGACGTCTAGTCGCAAATTTTCTAACAGCTTCTTTATTACGGAGTAGCAATGGCGTTGCGCGGAAAACAGTTTATTTTCGATCCTTTGATTGGGGCGGAAGTGTGGAAGGCTTCTTCCGAGAGGAGTCGAAGCGCAGCGGAAGAGGGTGGGCGGCGCCGCGCGGAGGGGGCGTGGCCTCGCGCGTGGGAGCCGCTGGCGTTCCGCAGGGCGGCGAGGGCGGAGCAGGGAGTTGTAATTTCGCAGGAAAAATACAATATGGCGGAGGAATAATTATTGTTTTAATTAATAAGGGTTCTTTCCCGTTCTAGCAGGTTCGTTTTCACTCTTTTGAACATGTTTTTTAAGGGGCATACCTTAAATTATAATGTTGTATTCTGCTACCTTCCGATCAGAGGGCCTTGTGTTTCTCTGGGAAGGAGGTTGGGGGGTGGGAAAGCGATGGGTTGTAGTAAAAGTTTGTCAGATTTCGCTTGAGCTGCTGATGGGCTGTAGGATACCTGAGGAAGCTCACTGTTGGCTCTTCTGTTTTGGAACCCCGCTTCCAATAAGAGAGTTTTATTGGTAGGATCCCTGGACGATAAGTGAGAAAAGAAATGTGTATGAGTTGTATGAAATCGTAGCAAAGAATAATTGAGGGATGTAGCGTCGGTAGCAACGGAAGCGGCTTTTGTTGAGGAAGACAGAATCGAGTTCGTTAGAGAATGGACTCCTGAATGTAGGCCGGAAATATTAACGTGACTTTCTGGGTTTAAAACCCAATTAGTTGCTTCAGGATATTGGAAGTTCGGCGAAACCTTGAGGAAGGTACGCCAGTGAATCATTTGGTGGTTCTCAAGTAAGGAACAATATCTGCGGAAGTGAAGAAGGTAAAATTCGCCAATTGATTCCGCTTTCATGAATTCATGAAAAATATATTTGCTGTGTCTTTGACTTAACTTGTTCTTCAATAGAGAGGCTTGCTTCAAGAAAGACGCCAACGGACAGAGACTTTTGGTGAGTGGCAATACAGCTGCAGCTATATTAGTTATCGGCGGTACAAACGATCGCGATGGGTGCTTACGCTGTCACGGGAACTTTGGGTCCTGTAAATCGGTAACAAGTGTGCAAGATGAATCTTCCCGATTTCGTACTATTCTACGTAATCTTCGATACCGCCTGTTTCAATATTACAAATTCATCTCGTTCTACCACCTCCTCTCAGACTACATGGAATCTATTTGCGTCACGAAAGTGGAGAACTGAGAACAGAACAGAACACACTCATATGCAAACTCCTCGATTAAGACGTTCACTACATTAAAAGCACTTCACACTAATATATGACCAAGTGGAAGGTAGGAGGGCGAAGATGGAATCTACGACTATTTGTATTAAAAATTGTTCCACATATACCTCCTACCTTTTCAGGTCGTCGTTACTTTACATCAAAATATGGGCAGGTCAATTTGTAAAGCAATTGACACTTTACTTGGTACATTTCATGTATATGGTTGTATTACATATCGCACATCAGACACAAGGATTTCACGCCTTTTTCACAAATTGATTATTCATGTCTATCCAATTGATTACTCCTACGTAGTCTAATAATACCAGAAAATTGCTTGTATTAAAGAATAATTCAATGGCAGATTCATTATTTCATTGAAGTTTATGTACATGAAGTGATTCTGCCTGTTAAATAGCCCTTTCAAGAAGACTAGAAGAGCCATTGAATATTAAAACTTCTAATATATAGAGCAAGTACAATAAATTTAACACTAGAAAGTCGGGACTTTTCGTGCAATCTAAAACGCCCAAACGTGTCAGGAATGATAAGACTAATTATTACTTCATTTTATGAAAAATTACACACTTTTCTGGAATAGGATCCTACCAGTCATTGAATACATTAACAACAGCTTTAGAATAGATTTTGAACTTTGTAAATAAAAATACAGGAAGTAGATATAGAAACTTAATATACAACAACGTACACATTCAACTTCCTGAATTGTTTTTGTAAAGGATTTTGCAGAATAATTAAGAGTTCTACTAAGTTGTGTACTGAAGTAAAAGTATGTTTGATTGTATTTAATTCAAAAGAGGGCTTTGTGAAAAATATCTCCATCGATATCACTTACTTGAATTCGTTTTTATATACGGAGAAATATATAATCGAGAATGTTTTGTAATGCTACTGCCAAAAATGCCGTTTTTTCGGCAGAAAAACTCATTTTTTGGCTTCCTGATATCGGAAAAAAGGATTTTTCTTGCTCCTATATTTAGTAAATATTTTTTCTCTAATATGCTTCATTGTCCAAATCCACATTTTGTAGTTCCGTAACATCCAATTTGTTTTCAAAACGTCCATATGTCTATTCGTTCGTCTCTAAACAACATCTTAACTAGCGCCTCAACTGTTAGTAGGATTCTTTCCAATTTCCCGATTACTCATGGTTTTTCAAAAATCCGTAAGTTTTCGAGTATGGGAACTCAAAGTGGCATATTTTAGAAAACATTCGAAGCCAATTTACTAAAAAATTACTGCTGTTTCTCCCCTAGAAATCTCCGTAATGGAAAAGAGTTTTTAATTCTCTACGTTTCTATCTAATCATTCAGTTTTCATCTAATTTGCTCTTCCACCAAACGGTAATCGACTATTTTGACGCCCTAACGCGTGGCCCTATACACAAATTGTCGTTGAAACACTTGAAACAGTTTTTGAGGAAATATCATTAGAGCGTAAAAAAAAAGCAAAATTTTTAGCTGAGTTTCACAGAAAATTTTTGAGTTTTCGAGAAACTTTATTGGAAACCATTTGAAAAATTTCTACTCCCAAATGCAATAATGTACACACACACACACACACACACACGCACACACACACGCACGCACACGCACGCACATATGTGTGTGTGTGTAAATTGTGACCGCCCACTCAAATTCATGGTGAAATGGCTCGCTCCTGACACCAGACAAATACCGCTGACTAGCATTGTATCCAGAAAAAGTTCGGCTATGATGCTAAGTTTTGCGTTCTCGCTTTTCGAATCTCCTATTTACAGTTCCCTGAGATCACACTCTTTAGTCAATTCGTATATTTAGTTGTTATTAGACGAATAATTTAAGCTACAAGTAACAAAGAGATTTGCAGTACACAACCGTACGTCGCTGAGAAGTCCCAACGCTTCACTGTTGATGCTGGCCTCTCGAGAGACAGGACATGATATCGCGATATACGTATGCATGCGAGAAAATAAAATATCTTGAAATAGTGAATATCGCAAATGCAATGAATAGGGTTGAGACTTCCGATGTTATAGACGCTTCCTCCAGCCGGCTGAGGCTGGCTATACTTCTAGGTGTGGTGGCCTAAGCTTCTACCGCGCTCCTTGCAAAGTTCCTTGCCACGTAGGCAGGTTCGATCAATGTAATCTGAGGATGTTTCGGGTTTGCATGTGATGTTAATGTGAGTAAATAACCCCCATGACATCGCCAGCACTGACGGTGGTGTCGGAAATGTTCCTCAATCGTTTTGATAACTGGGAATAGCGGCCCCATTCCGCTTGCAATCTGAAGAAGTACCAGAGTAGCACATTCTTGTTAGTAAAAACTCTGTTGTGTCCTCATTTCGACTACGGTGATATTGTGTACAACAATTTAAAAGATTCACTCGCTCAAACTCTGCAAATAGCTCAAAATGCCTGTATTCGTTTCATTTATAATATAAAAAAATAAGATCATATCTCCAGAGTTTATAAAGTGAACAAAATACTAACACTAAAGGATAGGCGTTTGTATCACAGCCTTTGTCTTTTATTTAAGATGCTAAAAGTGGATTCCCCGTCATATTTAACAAATTATTTCGTATATCTTAAATCCTCTAGATTTCAAAAATCTCAGTTACTCGGTATTCCAAAAAGTAAAACAAACTACTACAATAAATCATACGCAATTACGGTAGCCCGAGAGTGGAATAAATTGCCTTTCAACATTAAAAACTGCTCCTCATTAACATCTTTTAAGAAACACCTGAATGACTTTCTTACAAAATAGAATATATCATTATACAACTTACATCACTGTAGATATTCGGGTGTCAAATCCAATGTCAGTTTTACCTCCTTTTAGGAATGTTAAAAAGTGACTAATATGATTAGAAATAACCGTAATGTACTTGTTGAAAATTTATTCTTTTGTGATTTGTTTGATACTGCCGGAAATGTGTTTTCATCCATAGGAGCAGAGGAGGATTAGAGCAAGAAGACGATTCCCTTGCAGCAAGGCCAGCAGCTGAGGAAAACATCCCAAAATCCTGTCACTTCATTTTAGCTTAGTTACTATTGTATTAGGACGCAGCCTGCCTGGTGGGTTTTCCCCGACTAGCGGGTTTTCCTCCAGGGTCGAGCGGCGAGTGAGGTGGTGTGTTTCTGTATTTAAAAGATTACAGTCGCTCGGGGTGAATACCAGGCTGCCGCGTAGCGCGAAAACGTTTGGAGCAATGCTATTCAACTCAACTTATTTAACTTCCGTCTATGAATTTATAATTCGTCAAACAAAATTTGCCACATTTCTGTCTATTTTAATATTTCATTTATCTTTTTAAAAGCTACATTTAAATTATACTTGTTTTCTACTAACTACTTGCAACATAAATATATTTTTTATATTTGTATAATATTATATGATTGATCTTTGTATACATCTGACATGTGGTTAGGAGGAAGAACGGGCCTAATGGCCCGAGCCTCGCCATATCAATAAAGGCATTATTATTATTATTATTATTATTATTATTATTATTATTATTATTATTATTATTATTATTATTATTATTATTATTATTATTATTCGTGACCCACTATTGCATCTCTAACTCAAGCGTGTTTAACAGTACTTACGAAGAGGCTGAATTATTAAACTAAACATGCTCAAAATAGTCATTTATTTATACAAAATTTAGCAAAATAAGGAATAATATTTGTATCGCTGCAACATATTTAATTTTATTATATACATTATAGTGTTATGTTTATTTTTAGGTAGTATGATATTTTTGTTTGTAAAACCACAGGGTGCTACTGCTATTTCAAATTCATTTTCAAGGGTTGAAAATATAGCAAAAGAATATGTTTTTCCTTAGAAATCCGACTTCTAGAAATGGATGATCAGGGGATGTTAATTTCATATAAAACCCAGTTTTTTATGAACATTATGATATTGATGAACATTCATAATATTTTCTTGCAACGATTATTATCTACCCTTAATAAAGTGAGTACTGAAAAGTAGATCAACCTTTCAGCACTTGACACCGCCTACATTTGCTCAACAACGCTATTCGATCGCTTAATCATAATTTCCCCTTTTACAATCAGTTATCGTTTTATCGATGAACCGTTCTCCGGATCCGTCCCACGAAGACACCCCCTTTCTGTCTCAAACAAGCCTTCCTCCCTCAACCCTTCAATTATACTGTCCCCCGTTGTAAACCATAACGAGTCCCTTTCTTCATTACACTCTCCGACAAATGGCAGGGCGTATGAAGTACTCCTCGTTAGAAAGCGATCGATTCGTGCGCCCCGCCCCCGTCCCCGCCCCCACCGCCCCTGGGCCGCTTCCGTGGGCGTGGCGCCGCGCGGCGTCGCGACGCTCGGCGGAGGCGGATTAGGCAGGTGGACGACTCCTTGCTTAATGAAGAACTTTCCAAGGGGCCGACGCGCTGGCAGGTGGACCGCGAGCAAACAGATAAATCGCGAAGGGAAACACGTCGCGGTCCGGCGGCGGGGGCGGCTTGGCAGCGGAACCGCTCGCGACGCTGCATTATAAATGACGTCACGATTAAGGTCGTAATGAAGTTGACTGGCAAACAACCGTGGACCCTAATAATGCGTCGTAAAAGCGCCGGCGGGGGTGGGGTGCAGCGGGGAGGGGAGGAGCGAAGCGGGTCGGGAGCGATGGCGGGGGCGGGGACGGCTGAGCTATGGGTCCCGGGCGACGGCGGCGGCACGCGATACCCCATGATTTGCGAGGGGCCAGTCGAGACGTAAGGGCCCGCGGATGTCACGGTAATGCCAGTAATGAATGGCGGGCATTCTTCTATATGCGGCCGGGGCGGGGTGGAGAGCGAGGCGTAGGCGGACGGAGGAAAGCAAGCGACGATGCTGCGACCTTGCGGTGGATAAAAATACGCAGCGTTCTCAATGTAAGACCGTTACACCCAGAAACCTCTCGCCCAAAAAGGAACAGAGGACGCTATCCGGGATGAATTGTAGAAAAAGAGGAAAAAGGGAAGAAATGAGATAGAAAAAGAGGGTGTTAGCAGAAATAGGATATTAGCACAATATATTCATGTTTTCTAGGCAGTAAAAGTGAATGTGTATGTATTTGTTGATGTCAATAGCGCCACCAGGATTTTTATGTGGGCAAGTAGATGTAGTGTCTAGCTGACTCGTTTTTTCTTATAAAGAAAATTTAATTGATTCTGTAATGAAAATTTATATTTATTTGTAGATTTATAGCAGTTTTTAACCTTTAAAATGAAAGGTATTGAATGATTTCGATTTAAAATTAGTAAAAATATAATGTGTGACTGATTATGTTCCATCGGTTCCTCTTGTGTGTTCTTAAGTTCCACAAAATCTGTTGTACTACTCGAGCGATTGCTTACAAATATTGATACATAGAGTTTTGAATGGCCTAGAGAAACAATAATAGAAGTTGGAATTCAAAGTGGTTCCCCAGAATCTATTTTGTTTTATAAAATTTAATTTAAAGCAATTCATACTGCATCTAGGGGGTATTGTTGCCGGTTGACGTTGGGGCAGACTGTAGTGGGTGGATAGCGGGGGGAAGGACTGAGTGGGCGGCGTTTAAGCGGGGGGATATTTAATTGACGTTTCCGAAAAAAATCCCGGAAACCCGTAGAATGAACTGGAGTATAAGTTGAAGATAAAAAAATTGAAAGCGTACGGAAATAAAAGAAAGGGCAAACATTGAAGTGTTATGGATGCAAAAATAAAACTGTTACCCATATAAAGGTTCATAAAAAATAAAATAAAGAAACCTTAAAAGACTAACTATTCTCTGACGAAAACGAACAGATAAAGATTAATAGGTGTAGGTACTTAAAATTAAAGGGAAACTATACTCATAAATCGTTTTTGAAAAACAACTGATGAGCAAGAAGAGATATATGAGGGGTTTGAGTGCAAATATTGGTGGCAGACATTATGGAGGAACTCCATATTAGTCTTTTTGAACAAGTCCATACGGGCAAACATCGAGATCGCCCAAAAGGTCCGATTACATTATTTACATCCGAATTATTCATATTAAGATATGTGAGCAAATAAGGAGGAAAGAAGATACTGGCTAAAAGGGTAATTTAATGCAAAAGAAAGGGAAACGTAAGTAATGCACGTGAATAGAAATCTATACAGAAGAGTGTTGTCTCCAAATAAACCATATGAATTTAATGCAAAAGAAAATATAAGAAATGCACACGAGTAGAAATCTATTTATACAGAAGAGTGGTGTCTCCAAATAAACCATAAGAATTTGTTTAGAAAAACCTTCACATAGGGAACGAAGTATTAGAGGACCATAAGTAAGGAATAACGGAGCGGACACGGAAGAAAATGACCAGAGCTTGAGGCATGTTGAGCGAGCGCTTTGGCCGTCCAGTTCAGAAGGCAACGCCCTCCTGCTCCCCTCCAAGGGGAAACAAATGCCGAACGTCGCAGCCAGCGCACCGCCAGCGGCGGGGGCAGAAACTACGGCAATTGGCCGCCGGCTCTTGTGGACACTGCGAAGATCAATTTCATATTTTATTCACATCCAAACAAGCCGGTCGCTGATGGACTGCCGATTACCCCGAGAATGTCGACTGTTTTTTTGAAAAAGAGAGAGGAGTTTTCGTTGGAGAGGTTAAGTGGTTTTCAGTTCCATTCGGGTCCAGTGCTTCCATAAATTAATGACGTTTGGTTTTCATCGAGTGGCAGGCTATTATTGGTATCTCATTATCATAAATGTCGAGGGAATTCAGACGCGAGATTTCCGCGAAAATGCAATAACGACGTAATCAGATTCAGACACAGATTTTGTCATTATTTCATAATCGGCGGAAGCCTCGGAGTGGCACATTAAAGATACGATAACCAAAGACGGTCTTCAGAAAATGAAGCCATTTGGAAAAGTATTTCTTGGTAATAAAATACGAATTGAATACTAATCTTCTAATAAATATGAGCATTTATTTAATACCCAAAGATTTCGTCTTGGTACCAAAATTTACGATTTAATCATATCGTATGGAAGATATTTGAACTAGTTTCTTTCGTGCTGTTCAACTGCATTGTATTGAGACATATTTATTTATTTCATACATTCATACTCAAACATTATAAATAATCAATTTAATATTTTATTTTTGTTCACACTTGTTAGAGAAGAATACTGCTTGAAAGGAATCTAAGAGTGCTCGTTCATGGTCTCAGGTGATGCTTTATTCTATTCTTGATTTCTCCTTCTAGATTTTTAACCCTCCCCTGGAGACGTTATTGTCGTTGACATTTGAGTTCGCGGGCAAATGTAGGATGATTAAAGGCGATTTGGATGATACGAGATTCGTCGCAGTTTGCCCTCGCCAGCAATGCCTCTAACGAGCGATGAGCGAGTTTAAGACTTCACCTAAGTCTTCACTCACTCCCATCTCGATCAGGTGTTTCGTCCAGTTTCCCTGATTCATTGAGCAAATGCTGAGATGGCCCCTTGTTTTGCTTCTGGACGTAAATGTAACTTCATTATCTGTGCACGTCTTCTAGAATTCAGTGGGAAATACAGTTATTCAAATTATCGTTTCCATGTTGTCGCAGCAGGAACTATTATTCCTTGACGAAGGACATCATGGATAAGAGCCCAAAATTTATTGCTTATTTATCCTTGAATATATATTTTATTACATGGGATCGGGTTTTTTTAAATTCAAAATTCAAGTAGTATATGACTTAGTGTAAGGATCACACAATTTTGAAAATGTGCACAGAATTCACTTCTCCCCATAGCACGTCATACGCAGTTTTAACTGTTTTTTTGACCAAAAATAAATATGGTGTTCGCAGTGTTAGAATAAACCACTGAGCAATAAGTGAAGCTGTGTGCAACTGAGCTGTGAAGTAGCAAAGTGCGGGAGACTGAAAGGACGGTGAACGTCTTCGGGCTGGAGGGGCCTTCGCAAGGGGTGCGATCCCCAAAGCAAACTGAGTTGCGTCAGTAGTGAGGACCGCGAGACCCTACCTCAGAGCCTCCACTACCTCACTGTCCATCGCTGGCTCACATCTTAAACGCAACAACTCCTCCTTTTCACTTCAACCCTCTTGCGCTGGCGCTTACTGCAGTTCGCACAACCAACGATACAGCTTTGGAATTCAAGTACTCTCCGTCAAGGGCAAGTTTCGCTTCGTTAGTTATATCCTCCTCTTCCGTGCATTTACACTTCATCGCCGTCTCTTCCTCTGCGTTCCCAATCGTTTTCGCGTCGCTTCACTTTAGCCTTCATATTCACCTTCCGCATTTTAACCACCTCCTCGTACTGCCTTCATTTTCCCTTTCATGGTCTCTCCCTGACACCACCTCTGCCTTCTTCTCTTCCTCCATTTTCGGCTCCTCCCCCCCCCGCTCAGCCTCCCCCTCTGTCCTAGTCCCGTCGCCTGCCGCCCGAGCGGTGTCATCGCGTAATTAAGAGCTTTCGCGCGGGGGATCGCCCGGGCGAGCCGGGGGAGGGCGCGAGCAGCCCTGAAAAACCGGGGGGGGGGGGCACCATTGTCCGACCCAAGTGGTGCCGTCGCCCTCATTACAATCCCCGCCACTTCCCCGCTCCTCGCCCGCCCGTGCCTCGCCTCCCCCGCGCTGTCTCCCGGGCCAGTCGCCGCCGTCGCCCTGCCCCCTCTGATCAATGAAGTCTCCGGCGGGGGGCCGAGGGCGGAGGTGGGGTGGGGGTGGCGGCGCAATGGAGGTGGCAACGGGGGCGGGGCGGAGACGCTGCCTTCGCCACCGCTGCCGCTGCCGCTGCCTCGGGGCGGTATCGCCTCATCCTGTTTGCTGATTTCCCTCGGGCTCGATCGATTTGGCATCCGAAACCACAGCGACACGCAATCCTATCCGACCTGCTGGCCGGCGCCGCGCCGCGCCGCGCCGCATCGCCGTCGTCGCCAGCGGGCCTCGGCCTATCCCTTTACTTGGGCGGCGCAGATGTGATTATTGGACTCATCTACGACGGCGCTGCCTGGCGGAGGGCCGCTCGACCCGGTTGGGCCTTCGCCCTCGCCGACGTCTTCGGCCCTCGCCCGCCCCCGCCCCCGCCCACTCGCTGCGAGAGGGCCGAACCACGCCGGAGGACCCCTCGGGCGAGACGAGTAGGACAAGTAATCTAGGATTTTCACTTCGGGGACCCTCGATATTGCTCGGTTCTTAACGAAATCCTGTTGACAATTCGATGTAGTTATAAAAATTAAATCTGAAAAGTTTGAGCTGTATCGGTCAGTATAACGAGAAATGAAGCTAAAATGGAATGAAAATAAGTGAACCGTACCATTCAGCAAACAACGATGCATTTATTTATTTAACGTAAAAAAAAACAGTTAAACACTGTGTGATGTACTTTGGTGAAAAGCGCATGATTTCTTGAGGTTAGTTCTGTTCCAACTCACATTCATATTGAGTTGAATTATGAATACATGTAGGAACTAGATTTTTTTAATAATTGATGTTCGCTCCAGTGAAATAAAAACGAATTGCAAAGGCAAATCAGCTACAGAGGTAGGCTATTATTCCTAGGGTTTTGCGTAAAGGAATCGACTTACTGACACCGCGATAAACGGAAAACGATTGTTCGGAATATCTACATTCCCGAAAGAGATCAAGAAAACATACCCAGGCAGTAAAAGTAATTTTTTTAGTTTAATGTTAGCGATGCAAACAAAATGTGTCGGTGAAAGTAGCGCAATTGCCGTAGAGAACTAAATTAATTCATTATTAACTAAAAACACTAAATTAAGTTCATTATGCTACGCATTCAGAATTCTTTTAAATTCTGTCAGCCTTCATGCAGCTCGTTGCGTGTATTTTGAAAATGTACATTCCCGCCTAAGACATGTCATAATATTCTGTTAAAGCTCATCCTTTAGTACCTAGACATTTAGGTTGCTAAAGAAAATTATCCGAAAAATGAAAAAATGCCATCACGTGATCCCTGCAAGTCTTTTTTCAATGAGCTAGGAATCATACCATTGCCTTTCCTATTTATTTACGAATCTGTAGTATTTGTCAAAATTGACTTACTTAACGGTAGGAACATATTTTCATGTAGTACTGCTGTTTATAATTACAACTCACGTCGTTGAAATCATGTTCATTAAGTGTCAGTATCAACAGCACACTACAAGAAATTCACATACAATACATGTACGCTACTTTACAACGCAATGCCACATAACATTAAACAATTAAAATCAGTACACAAATTTAAGTTAAAAGTAAAATCTTTTCTGCTGCATAACTATTTCTATACAATTAGAGCTTATACTGATCATCAAAACGAAAAATAATATTTATTTTAACAAAACAAACTTATAGTGTATGGAATTAGTTTACATTTGTAATGTGTAAATTTTTAAGAAAGACTTAATATGGCTGTAACAAGTAATGTACTTCAGCTTCCGGGTCAATAACCCCCATCTCGATCGGGATTTTGTCCAGTTTCCCTGATCCATTAAGCAAATGCTGAGATGGCCCCATGTTTTGTTTCTGGACGTAAATGTAGCTTCACTATGCGCACGTTTTGTTGAGCTTTTCTTTTGCTTGTAGTGGTAGTAGAGCTTAGGATGCGTTTCTATTTTGTTAGTAATACAGAAAAATCATATCTGCAGTTCGTTTACCTCTACAAATAAGTTTTCTATATCTCGGCCACGAAATTATCCTCGATTGTTGTTGTTGTTATTATTATTATTATTATTATTATTATTATTATTATTATTATTATTAAATTTTTTAAAAACCTTTTTCATCTTTCAATTATTAATAGTTAAATTGTTGAGAAGGGACTCTGAAACTCAAAAAGTGTGCGCTGATGATTTTCTCCTCCATAAGCCACATACAATGTTTTACTACTTTTTGACTTAATAAATATCTAAATAACTAATATATCTAAAATCACGGAAATTCAAAGTGAAATGTACCGTATTATGACCCAAGTTTTTGCTGAAATATAGTTCTATTCTTTCTCAAGCATGGCGTGCGTAGGTCTGCACAGCAACATGTGTACATCTCTACACTAATCGAAGACATTTATTGATAATTTAATTTGAAATCTCTGTTATTTAAAACAATACCACAGAAACATCAGAGTAATTATTCGGGTTATGTGGATGCATTGGTTTCATGTTTGACGTTTATATATTTTTATAAATTTAGTACACCTTTGGAGTATGCCTTTATTAATGCACATTTCATTAATACATACGCCAACAATTGTCACGAACAATATAAATAATTATTTCTTATAATTTCTTTGGAATTCAATAATTACGCATAACATACACTAATTCCTTTTGTTGTATGTGTAATTAATGTAAGAAAATAATTTATAAAAATCAGTATTAAATATAAATGCTTAGAATTGTTCAGGTATATTTGTAACACTCGTAATAAAATATATCAATAATAAAAATAAAAAAAAATTGAGGTTGAAGTGCACTTGTAGAGCCGAACACCGAATATTGTTTGGGAAGAACTTCAAGCGTACATTTAAAACAACATTAACAAAAATATGTAAACAACATTAGAGCGAAGAAGGATAATCACGGATTAACACGGCCAAAAGCGTAATTAATAATTCAGTTTCACACGCTTTCAGTCAAGGGGGCACACAATTTCCTACATCATCACCAATCGCCACCGCGTTCGTCAGTTGTCCCGCGATGGCAGCGCGCCCTGTGTGCAAGCGCCCGCAACGTTACCACAGTTATTCAGCGCTCTATTTGATTTACACTGATATTCTCATGACCTGTCAAACGCCGCGCTGATCCTGGCGATCTCGCTGCGATCATTGAAATGCGAAACGTGGGAACCCGCCTCAAAATGCTGGATGATAGTGGCATTAAAACTGAGTTCGATATGCAAATCCCTGGCGGGCTCGCCTCGCGACCGCTCTCCCCTCCCTCCCTACTATGCACGCTCCGATGAAAAGAGATGTTTTGTGGGTACACCGGCGTATGTGATATACGTTTGCGCTATTATTTCTGAGCACGCTTCGTCACCGCTGGGGCTCTTCAATGTTCTCAGCGTTTCAGTGTCGTAGCAAAATAAAGCCAAGTGATAAAATATACGTCGTAGATATAAATGTTAAGCCACTGTATGGGGTATGGCTTCATAAGAACGCTTATAAAAACCGAGTACATGTTTATAAAAGAATCTGTGAAAAGCTGAGTGTATATGTGTCGTGATCTTGTTAATGTCTACCATGATTCGTAACACCCTTTGGAAATTGTCACTTTGAATACAAATCTCTGTGATACGCGTAAAAGGTGGTATGTTCAAAATAATTGTTTTGAGAAAAATAGGATTCAAAAATTTACTATTGTATATTTTTTTAAAAAAATCTGAGCCAAATGACGACACTTAATTTAGTGTAGACATTGAACAGACTTACAGTTGTGTATATTTCCAATCAACTAAGAGGACACAGGTACCAAGAGAACGAGTTAGTTCAATTTTTAGTAAAATTGAGTGTGACATTGTAGAAATTCATCAATGCACTAATGTCTTCAAAATATATTTTCACAATACCCAAAAATGGCAGCTATCTATTGATTCAGAAAAAAACAGTATACACATTTTTTTTACATTTTTGTGGATTGTGAGAAAACTTGTCGTAATACAAAGTTTTGAAAGCCATTTCTGAAAGCAGTACAACCAAAGGTTGAAATTCCCCATTTAGTTCAAAAGAACAGAAAAAATATAAAAATGCTGGTGCAAAAAACAATGCTTTTGAGTATGTTAAATTAAGAAGGTAAATGAAAAATGTATTTATTGTTCAAGTTCATTCAAAATACTTTAGGTAGGCTATTAAAAATTCTACTTGTTTCAACATGAACAAATGCTTTGTCCCAAGGCTCGAATGCTTTTTGCCTGATGCACATTTTGCACAACTTATGCATATTTTTGAAAACCATTAATACAGTTATAATCATGTTTGAAGTAATTAGAACATCTTTATGGGTCCCTATGGCTGTATGCCCGTCTGTCTATTATGGTTGAATTTGCAACTTCCGCTCTACCATTCGGGACAAATGAAGTCTCAGCCTACGGCGGTAACTGACAATTTTTTTATGGATATTTCCAGATCATTCTACGAGGATTCTCGAAAAGAAAAGTTTTTCGAGACTTTTAAGTACCTTCAACGGGGGAGGGTTAGTGCTCCTACAGATTTGATCAATAGGTCACTGGATTCCTCTAAAAAAACTATTTTCGACGGAACCATACAACGTTCTAGACGAATTCTACAATACGCTTGTTTTTTTGAGAGGGGAGTTCAAGGCCCCTAAAATAGTGAAAAGCTGTGAATTGCTACCACTACTACTGAATTGCCACTCCGTCATAACATTAATCTCCACGACTTGATTCAAAAAATTAAACATAATTTTCTAACTAAACACACACTATACTTAAAAAAATTATTTTATCGAATTTTTAGATGTAACTCTCAATATCTAAGGATATATGATCCAATTAACTGCATTAAGTTTAAAAGTTATCATTGTGAACTTGCACAACACAACAATTTTAACATAAAAATACTCGCTGGAGGAACCACACCAAGCTAGTAAACAGTAAAACGCTTTAATGCTTATTCGCAAATCAATATTCACAGGGGAAACGGGTACTAAATGGAGCGTGTTATTGACAAAACTCTGCAGAAGAAAAAAAAATGTCAGTCTGTCTTCTTTGTCGAGTGCTTTAGGCGCTCTCGATTTAACATGGGAAGCCTCCCCCCAAGCTTCAATCTCGTCATTTCCTTCTTCGCCGTTCCCTGTCCTTAGGAAACACCAAATGTAGTTGGGCGAGGGAGTTATGATATCCTTAAATTCGGCTGCTTCAAACCCATCTGCAGTGCATTCATCGTCAGCCACGTCATCAAACAAATGGCCTCATTTTTCGCTTTCTGCGCCCCCACCCTTTACGCCCCCCTCCCTCCTCAGCCTGCATCGCTCTCGCCTGTTCGTCGACCTTCTCAGCAGCAGAAGTCTGCAAGTGATGCTTTTAAGTTTGTAATTTAAAATCCACTCTTAGGGATATACTTCTTTGCGCTGTTGATTCAAATATACATGTATGCTTTGTCTTTAGACAGTTATTAAGGGTGCGTTCTTTACGTGTGTTTCGGTGCTGGGCTTCTTATCCCTAATGATTGTGAATGAAATGGTGAAGTCGATTTTTTCATCGCTAAAACGTTTCTCTGAAATATGGGATGAGTGTTTTCTTATGTATGGTGAATTATAATAAGTACTTAAACTCTGATTCCAAATTTGAGTACACAAAATAAAGTATTTTTTAAAATTTTTATGAAACCCCTGCATTGAATTTTTTTACTTTTACACATTCTCATCCGGCTTGCGTCAGATGATCCCCAATGTATTGTGGAATATTTTTTCTTCCAGTCCTACCTGTACTTCGTTATATTGCATAATTTCATTTTTCGTAGTCTCAACAACGCTAATTTTTCTCTGTTGATATCGTATATAAATGATTTTCAGGAAATAATTGCATACGAATAGATGCAATGATGTCATAAAAGCGCCTCGATTTGAGATAAAAGATTTGAGATTTGCTTAAATGGTGATCATATCAAAAATGTTTCGTCGTGACTAAAACAAATATATACTAGCTTCTCCCTTAAAATAAATTAATGATAACAACCACAGGTAAGCATATACCAGGCAGAAAGAAAAGTTATATTAGTGACACTGCGGTCATAAATTAAAGGTATCAGTGTGACTTTCTAGGGAAAAAGATCACCAAACTGACCTTGAATGGTTGGCCAGGGAATGGGTGGTCCCTGTCGCTCCACTAACCCCAGCGGGAGCAACCAAGGAATGGGTAGTTTATCTTCCAAGTAAACTAATTTCCTAAATAACCAGAAACCAGAATTGATAAATGAAAAATACAAAAGCATTATTCAATGACATGAAAACACTTGAAAAAACATTGTTATTACATGTGATATTTCATTCCAGGATGTGTAAAGTACACTTGTAGATGGAAGAAATGCATGATGAATACGTTTTCAATAATATTTTCTCGCAAACTACTTACGTAGTATAAAAATATTGTAATGCTGCAAAAGAAAACGGTGTTTTTCGACAGAAAAAATCCTGATATCGAAAAAATGGATATATCTTTCTCCATTATGTAGAACATAATATTCTCTATTATACTTGTATTATGTGGTAAGAATCCATATTTTGTCTGTCCGTTATACCAAAAAATTGGTTTTCGGAAGAATGTCTGTGTCTCCGATTACAGTCAACACTAGCGCCTTAACCATTTAGTCTATTATATCCAAAACTCACATTCCACGATCGATCTAGTCGAACTCGCGGCCCTGCCAATAGATATGTTGTTTTGGGTATAATTTATTAGAAACTCCTAAAACATTTTCAAAATTTTCTCCAAAATAGATTCAAAGTTTTGAATTACATTTCTTTCAGAGAGAGCAAAGGACACTTACAAAACTGGGGCACGTCTCATTTTCTTTGAACACTGAATTTTCGTAAATTTTAAAAGTTAAAAAAATGACAATTACAATTTTGAAGAAAGATATTTTTTCTCAATGAAATCTGCTCGTCAGAGACCTTCAAATAAAGTCACGTACAATTTTTCAAAAATATGATACTTCTCGCGTAATTTTTCACGAAATATAGATTATTTAAAAAACAGATTTTCTCAAATCTACACCAAAATTCTGGATCCCTTTTTCTCGAATAGAATAAAGATCGCGTATAAAAAAGAGCACAGATCCTGACTCAAACGAACTTGGCACGATAAGTGAAGTTGTAGGCTTCCGCGGCCAGTGAGAATGATCTTGGCTGTCCGGGTGACGCCGCGTGGAAGGCTGTGTTGCCGACGTTTCGACCATCTTTTCGTGGTCTTCCACAGGGCTGGTCTGGCCTCATGCCAGGATCACATGATTTTTTTTCTCATTCAAAATTCAAGTAGTATATAACTTAGTGTAGGGATCACAGAATTTTGAAAATGTGCACAGAATTTACTTCTCCCTATGGCATGTCATACACAGTTTTAACGGTTTTTGACGTAAAATAAATAAATAAAAAAATAAAAAATGAACCTGGCATGAGGCGTCCGAGGGGACGATCCTCTCCAACGTCTTCCCCCACTTCCCTGTCGCTCCGCTTGTCCCAGAGGGAGCAGCTGAGGTGCAGAAACTCACGTATTTCGAGGTGACGTATTTCGTTCACTCCTGCGCGAATCATTCCTTGTGCAGCAGAAACCTACCGGTTTTCCAGGTGTTACATTTACCTGTAGCGCGTACAATTACTTGAAAATTGCATATACAATTGTTCAACTGAGTTTTCAAAGCGCCAGGAGAGCTGAGGTTACCTGAGAAGCTGGTATTGTAGGGGAAACGTGAATGGCATATTAAACTTAAAAATATAAGTTTGAATCTCAACGTGAAAAACTTTTTTGTCTCTCGGACGCATTTTTCAACGCAAGTTCAATTACTACTATCATATTGAGTAGCTGTTAAAAATAATGCGAGGAGGTACGTGCTGTTGTAGCACAACTAATGAGTTTCATCATTCATATTGTTTAGATAAATATTTGAAGGTGAAAAGGTTTTAAAACAAAGAGTTTTAATGAGATAATAAAATTTATTTTAGTGTACTTGGGAGTGATCTACTTTAGAAAAAATAATGCTTATTTTGTTTTGATGGAAACAGACTGAGAAAAAATGTAACAAATTTCGAAGTAGTGGATATAGAGTAATATGTATTAAGTGAAATTAAGCAAGAGGTCGAAACCATTTGCGTAACTAATGTTCTTTAATTTGATTTGATTTTTCGTGTTTCAGGGCGCGTCAACTGCTTTGCTCATTAGTCCCATTAGTATAGTGCATGTTTTTCTCTCTCGGGAGATGGCGGTGATCCCCCGCTGGATGGCGAGGTCCGGCGCCGACCTTCCGTCGGCTAGTGGGGTTTCCCCCTATCCAGGACTCTCCCACCAGCGGGGCACCGCCCCAACCGGGACAAGCTCTAAGCTCCCGACCGGTCTCCCGGAATATGTGGTAGTGTAGTGCATATTAATGTGTAAAGGGAAAGGATAGGACAATGAAGAGGAAAGACAGATCGCTTGCGGTCCGTGGCCCGTTTGGTAGGGTACTGCTCCGGCATTCGCCTGGCGTTGATCGCAGGAACCACGGAGAACTACCGATCAGTGCAGCCGGTCGCTAGAATTCTCCTCCAGACAGCGACTGAATTCGATCTAGCTGAAAAGCTAGTGTCGAAAATCCTGCCGCCGTCAGGACTCGAACCTAGGACCTCCCGGTCAGAGGCGCTGCAGTGACATCAGTTGATACACTGAGCTATCGCTCCGGGTCTAATGTTCGTGATACCATTGCAGTATACTGTATTTCCAGAGTACTGAGGCACGTTTAGCACGTCGAGCGATCAAGAAACACGTCCGCCCAAGGCATAAAACTGTACACGGGAACTACCACGATGGTCGCGAAGCGATAGGCGTGGAGAGCGTAATGAATGGATGTTGGCGCGTTAGGCTTACCTCGAGTGGGCATCAGGAAGCCGGAGGCAGCAAAACACAACGCGCGCTTATCAGCGACGGAGGCGTCCGCGGCGTCCGCCCCGCCTCGCGTGCGCGCCCCGCTCGGTCGATGGCGCCGCACGCGGCTCACTTGTCGCCCCGCGTTACGCGTTATGACCACGAGATAGGCGGCTCCAGCTCCTCACGCGGAACCTACGAACATGAAAGAAGCGATTGATTGAGGTTTCCGGGCGCGTCAACGGCTGTGGTCGTTCGTCCCGTAAGTGTAGTGGATGTTTCTTTATCGCGGAAGGTGGGCGGTGATCTTCCCCGGATGGATGGCGAGATCTGGCGCCGACCTAATCGTCGGTTTGTGAGGTTTTCCCCAATCAGCCGTGACAAATTCTATCCTCACGATTGGTCTCCCGGTATGTGTGGTAGTGTAGTGCATGTTAGTATAAGTGTGTAAGGGGTGAGGTAGAACAAGGAAGGGGAGGAAATATCACGCGCGGTCCGAGGGAAGTTTGTTGGGGTACTTTTCTCCGGCATTCGCTTGGGGTTGATAAAAATAAGACGGAAAACTACCGATCAGATTAGACGGCCGCTAGAATTCTCCTCCAGGCAACGAATGAATTCGACCTATGTAGCTAGTGTCGAAAATCCTGTCACATCGGGTCGTTAACCCTAGGACCTCCCGGTCAGAGGCACTGCAGAGATATCAATTAATGCCGGGACATTTCAGCTGGTAGTAGGAAAGGAGTGAGTAGCTTCCATGCCTTTGCTCGTTTATCTTTATCAACACAGCTAAAGAAGTGCATTTAATACTCAATTATCTCAGTATGTTTCCCTTTTCTTGTTTCTAATAGGAATAGAACGACTATATCAATCGTACTTATTTCTGGCTCATGGAAAACCACTGATTGTTGGTAAGCACTTGAATATTCCAAGTTTCAAGAGTGTAGTCCATTTTGTTCGCCGTCTCTGTCGTGTATTACTGGTTGCAATTCGAGGCTGCCCACAATCTTTTGCTTGAGGTTTGTTTCTTGAGTGACGGACTGCAGACCCAATCGACTGGAAACCCCCTTTATGGCAGACCAGGGTTTTCATTCAGGACGTTCACTATAATTTGCCGAACTTTCACAGCAATCTTTCTTACTACCCTGCTCAATTTCTTTTCTGCTTGGTTATTCTTAATTAAAAGATAGTTTGGTCTGAAAGATGTGATTGGCGTGTGTATGTACACCTGCTCTCTCCAAGATTGTGAAAGTGGTAACTATGGGTACCGCCACTCCCGTCTGGGAATCTGAGCGCGGACACAGTAGCGCGGTTAATTTCCCAAAGAAAGAAGTTAACGAAAACCGAGGGGGGCCTGTCTTGAGCGCCTTCATGATGACCAGCCGGCCCACGCGGTTGGTGGCTGACCTCCACACCCGTCCATCGGCGGTGACATCCGCGCGCGCGCCGTAATTGCGTAAGGGGGATATTCGATTATCGCGCGGCTTTTGGGTCAAGGGTGAGCTACACCCACAGGCCCTCGAGTCCACGACCCCCCCCCCCCGCGCGAGAGACGGTATGAGCTTCACGCATTCAGCGGCCTCTCCGGCTCTTTACTCTACCCCCGCGCCCGCCACGCCTCAGCTGCTCGCCAAGATTCCCGGCTTCCGCGCCCGCCCCAGCGCCAGTTCTCGCCCTCGCCTTGGCCGTCGTCCTCGCCCTCGCCCTTTTCCGCGCTCTCGCCCGCGCTCTCGCCCGCGCTCTCGCCCGCGCTCTCGCCCGAGCTCTCGCCCGCGATCTCGCCCGCGATCTCGCCCACGCTCCAACCCGCGCTCTCGCCCGCGCTTTCGCCCGCGCTCTCGCCTGCGCCCTCGCCCGCGCCCTCGCCCGCGCCTTCGCCCGCGCGCTCTCGCGCTCTCGCCCGCGCTCTCGCCCGGCGCTCTCCCGCGCTCCTCGCCGCTCTCGCCGCGCTCCCCGCCGCGCCGCGCTCTCGCTCCCGCGCTCTCGCCCGCGCTCTCGCCCGCGCTCTCGCCCGCGCTCTCGACCGCGCTCTCGACCGCGCTCTCGACCGCGCTCTCGACCGCGCTCTCGACCGCGCTCTCGCCCGCGCTCTCGCCCGCGCTCTCGCCCGCGCTCTCGCCCGCGCTCTCGCCCGCGCTCTCGCCCGCGCTCTCGCCCGCGCTCTCGCCCGCGCTCTCGCCCGCGCTCTCGCCCGCGCTCTCGCCCGCGCTCTCGCCCGCGCTCTCGCCCGCGCTCTCGCCTCCGCCTGCCTGTGCCTTTGCCACTTAACATTTCTGTGAAGTCGTAGGCTTCCGCGGCCAGAGTCATGTAGATGATCTTGGCTGTCCAGGTGACGCCGCGTCGAAGGCTGTGTTGCCGACGTTTCGACCATCTTATCGTGGTCTTCCTCAGACAGCCCTGAGGAAGACCACGATAAGATGGTCGAAACGTCGGCAACACAGCCTTCGACGCGGCGTCACCTGGACAGCCAAGATCATCTACACTTAACATTTCTCTTCACGCCTCTTGTCTCGTGCTCCCCTAATCCCGTTCTCTCTACGCCCTCGGGCCCTTGGACCCACTAAACCCGCTCCCACTCGCCTCCACCCCTCTGACTGTTCTTCAGCAGCCTTGCACTCGTGCAACGTCCGCTTCGGGCTCACTTTTCGATGAACTTGGCCCTATTTGTTGCCCCCTCCTATCTCCGTACGTTACACATGTCCACACGCGCACCTCTCCCTGCGTTCTTCTGTCTCATTATGACCATAGTACCACAGTATACTTGATACCATGCCATAGTATACCATAGAATACGCGGTACGAATTCTATGGTAACGCACCTGTCCCTGCGTTCTTCTGGCTTATTCTTGCATCCGCTTCTTCTGTCTCATTATGACCATAGTACCACAGTATACTTGATATCATGCCATAGTATACCATACCATACCATAGAATACGCGGTACGAATTCTGTGGTAGAACAACTAGTTCTGTTCCGACTCCTCAGCGAGTGCTCCATGGAATTGTGGCGCCTCTCTCGATTCCACAAGTCTCCGGCCACCTGACATTTATTCGCAGCTCAATGTGATAGTCCTCACGTTCTCATTACTCCCTCTCCCGCGCTCTCGACTCCTCTTTTTGCTTGTAGTCTGTTCCCATATGTGTAGACGCAGTACCAGTTTGCAACACAAACCACGTACCCACAGCACGGACACTGTTTCAAAAGCAAGACCAGGCCAGACCGGCCGCCATGTTGCATGGAGAGTGAGAAATGTTGAAAAACATGTTGAAGGTAGCATAAAGTGATAATTTTCAACGGTGACCAAGCAAAAATAACACGATGAAGGTGTAAAAGATGCAATATTTAAAAGAAATACTTCATATCCCTGTTTCAATGTCTTGTAACAAGGTGATAATCTTGATATCCGGCTGCGTTTAAATTTCCCGCTAATATTACGACGCAAACTGCTGCCTGAAGCTCATTGGCTGAAGTAGGATACGACGCGCAAGAGCTTCCCCATCTCTTTCTAGCATAGTCTCAGCTTCCACCGCTGCCGTCCCTCTCCGCACGCTGCTGCCGCTTCTACAATCGCCACCTCAGCTTCGACCGCCGCGCAGGCGCTCCGTGGCCACACGCGGCAGCAGCCGAGGGCGCGCTGGGAGATAGAGCAACTGGCCGCCCCTCCAGTGCTGTGTACACACGGGGGTGAATGTTATCAGCGCATCAGGCACACACACACACACACACCGCCCTGGGAACGGGCGCGTGCGCTTGGCTTATCTAAGGCCTGCCAACACTGCAATATTAAAACATCCAACAGCGTTTGAACACAAACGTTATTTTCGGCGGTAAATTTTGATCAAATTTTGTCGATCTCGCCCCAGGGTCGGTTCGCCAAATCGCATGTCACGGTGCAGCTGCACTCAGTATGAGGCGGGTGAATTGCGTGGGTGGGAGAGACGCCCTCGCAAAGAGCGCATTGGATCACGCCGGCTCCTGTTCAGTTCAGGGAAGTCAGAGCTTCTTACTAATGTACACAGCTTTTGTTGTGGATGCAGTTATTTGGTGGAATTCAAATGTTGGAATTCAGATAATTGCCGAAATGAATGCTCTCCTAAGAACACCCTTCAACAATGAAATTCTTAAGTAAATACTTTTAGCCAATTCTTATTGCATTTGCAATTTCTAAAAATAAAACTGAATGTTACATCAAGAACCAATTTTTTGTAATATAAAAAACCCAACTGTTTTCATGTTTCAGGGTGCTAAACGTACTGATTACAATTAGTGGTTTTATTTCATTGGGTAACAATTGATATGTTTATTTAGGGGTGACCTTTGCAACGTCATCAATGTTCTTAACCACATTATAGTGGCTTTTCCGCCCCGGTCATTGTTTATTGCAACAGCAGATAAGGAAGAGGATCTGGTACAAATGGAAAGTGTCCTACTGACCTACAACTACTCTGAATGAAATAAGCTAATCCTGCGTGTTATTCAGTAGTGAATACATTACTATAGTGTCAGCTAATAGCTATTATAGTGTGTTTTCGTAATCGTTGTGTATTTAGAGTAGGAAAATATCTCGCAAATGTGTAAACGATAAAAAACAATTTTTGTTATGTTTCTGATGAGTTAACTGTAAAAATGCAAAGGCCAAACTTAAATCCTACAATTCAAAGAGCTTACGAGTATTATTTTGACATTAAACTCGACAGGAATTAGTTTTAGGCTCCGGAAACGTGTAACAGAATTTCAAGTAGCTAGTTAAAAGGGTATCGACATATGTCTTTTGCAGTTAGGGCAGGAACCTGAAGATCATATGGCGGGAATCTAAATATCATATAACAGACTACTACTTCTGCTTAATAAATGTATCCGGAATAAATTCAAAGTTCAAACATATCGTTATTTATCCGCCTTTACAAATAGCAACTCAACCAGTGCCTCATCGATCAGGTATTCCCGTACCAACTCCATCAGACGATGAAGATCGATCGTAAAGATTTTGAAAATGTTGATGACCTTGGTGAGTTACAACTTTTGTGTGATCCAGATATTGTGGAAGGAGTTTCTACAAACGAACCTAAGTTTCTAAAATAGGCTGATCTGAATGATTTGGATCGTGATCTTGGGTTATCTAAATGTAAAGCAGGGTTACTTGCTTCAATACTGAAAGGATGGCATCTCCTGCAAGATGGAACCAAAGTTAGTTCTTTACGTCAACGCCACAAGGAATTTGAGCATTTACTTTCTAACTAGGAGGATCTAGTTTTCTGTAAAAATATTGATTCCTTGATGGAGTTCCTAGATGTACGTAACCTAAAGATTGGCGTTTGTTCATTAATTCTTCGAAAAGAAGCTTGAAAGGAGTCTTGCTACATAAATAAACCATTTTTTCCATAATTCCTTTTGACCATACAATTGGTGCGAAGGAAAGGTACGTGAAAACGCATCTCTTGTTTTCCAGTATCTGATACAATGACTATTCATGGCAGACATGTGCAGATTTTAAAATGATAGCTATTTTACTTGGATTACAACTGCCTATACAAAACTTTCCTGTTTTTGTGCACGTGGGGTACTAGAGACAGAAACAATCATTATATGAAAAAACGCTGGAAAGAGAGACTCATTCAATGAAGGAGAGGCAAATGTTGTTAATCAATCACTTGTAAGAGATGACAATATCGTATTGCCTCAATTACATTTCCAACTAGGTTTGATTAAAAATTTTTTGAAAGCAATCGATCGTGAAGGGAGTGCATTTCTCTCCCTCAAAATTAAGTTTTCAAAAATCAGTGAAGCAAAATTAAAAGAGAAAATATTTTTTGAACTTACAGTTCGGGAACTTATGAAAGATTTAAATTTTGAAACCTTGGTAAATATACAAGAACGAACGGCATGATTATTTTCCAAAAAACTTTGTAACAAATTCTAGGAAGGTACAGGTCTGACGATTACAGAGAACTTGTCAGTGGGCTGTCAGAAAACTACAAAGTCATGGGATGTAATGTACCCTTGAAAATACGATGTTGGACTCTCATCTTGATTTTTTTCCCTGAGAACCTCGGCTCTGTCAGTGACGAACATAGTCAGCGTTTCCACCTTAAAATTGCTGAAATGGAAAGACGTTAACAGGGAAAATGTATTCGAAATATTTTGGCAGACTAAGGTTGGATACTTATAGCAGAAAATCTGCTTCACATACATTTTTGATAGTAAAAGGAATTCTTGCTACATTTTAATAAATGTATAATTTACCGAAATGGTATTCCAGCAATTATCAAAAAACCGTGTGTGATGGAAAGTTTCAGTAAATCAATTTGAAATCATCACAAAAACTCAGTAAGAATCGCATAGTGTGCTTTTTTAACATAAAAAGTTTTAAATTTTGTTGACCAGTGTAATTTAATCTAATAAAGCGGTATTTAAAGAATACATTAACATTCCTCAGATGAAGATATTTTTGAACAAAGAAGCCTTTTTTAATTATTATAATTCAAGGATTTATAATTAAAATACACATTTAATTATATTTCTTAAATGTAATTAGTACTTATATTTCCCGATTTAATAAGATTGGGTTGTTGTTCATTATTCTCCTCAGCATTTTTACCGTGAAGGCAATTCATTGTTTGATATAATTTTCAATTAATGTTTATGTCATTTTCACGAATGCTGTAAACTACTTTGTCTCGTGTAATGAGACGTCAAGGATAATAAAAATGTTTATTGAAATTAATGATTTTCATATTACTCCTTGTCTTCTCCACATGCCATTAGTTATTTACTCCCATCTCTTTCTTTAATGAAGAAAATAAGGTAGATACCGAAAATGCAAGAATTATTTGACACAAATACTCAAAACAAGTAGGATTTATGGGTTTCCTAATATATACAATTCAAAAATAATTTTCATCCAGTGCACCGTTTTAGTATTAGATAAGCTTTAGGAGGATTCAGAAGTATTAAATTTGAAAATGAAGGTAGACGAGTGGTAAAGTATGAAAATGCAGGTACAATTTTAGCATTAACTAATCGTTTTCATGTCAATCCAAGAACACAGTAAACGTTTGAATTCATTGTGTAAGAAAAAAGTAAATGTGACATATCCAAGGATAATTTGTTTTATTTTTGCTTTATATTCTACATTAAACATAATCATAAAGGTAATGCCAATCTTTTGTTAATTTACATATCAATGCTCAATTTTTTTCCACAAAATAATTTGAGGTATACAAAATGTCAGTCATCCCATTTTCTCGACAGTTCAATGTTTATTCGACACTTGAGGTTCAGTTATATTTAATTAGGATTTCTGGGTCCTTATAAATAATTACAAAAAGTAAATAATTTGTCGAAAATCTTTAACATTCTCAAATAAAACGTGTACTCAAGGGCAAATTATGTATTAATGAAAACAAATTATAATGTAGTACTAATAGATTTTCTGTGTTTGTTTGGAAATATTAGCTGTAATTCACTTTAAATGGATTCTTAAAATACATTATTTCAAAATGTAGGAAGCCCTTCCTTGCATAGCTTTCATTTCCTTGCGCACTTACAGTTTACGAGAGAATGTTACGACATAAGCCTTATTTCTGCAATATTGTTTCCTTGAAAGTTCGATTCTGAGTAACCCGTTTACGCTTGAGGGTTCCTAAAACTCGGCAGCCATAGAAGAGATTATTTCAATGCCTTTGCATAGCGTGGGCTACCCTAACCTAAGTGACTTTCGTTTACCAGTCCGCCTGCGAGAGAGTACAAAAGTTTCGGCAATAATGCCGACACCATTTTCTCTTTTTCTCTCATTTCTGAAGGTGCCAACACAACCTCTACTTCACTAGACATTTGAAACTAAGAAATTGGCTGGTTTTTAAGGGCAATGGTAACAACGTATAGCACAAAATGACATCCTTTCTGATCTTGACATCAGCCAAATGTACCCTCTACCACTAGCATTGCGCTAGTCAAAGTGAAATTACGTTCCAAAATTATTTTAAATAATATTCCATGAAAAATTACTAATAATAAAAGAAGTTAAAACTGGAAAGCATAATATAATATTAAATACAATTTTAATGTACACAATCGAAAGAAACATTTACTAGATCGACTCTTAATGATTAATTAAACGGCAATTCTTGGACTGTCAACTTCTCTGTGATTGGTCAAGAACCAGTATCATAATGATATCGTATCTGTATCGTAATGAGTATCATTATACAAGGGGCCGCAGCCATCAAATGACAGAATTATACAATGGGGTAGAAAATCGTTAACTTCATAATTGCGTTATCGCCCACCTGAAAAACTCACCATCTATGCATCACGTGATCACTCTATCTCTCATTTTGCTGATTAAATCTATATGAATAGATGTACTATTTTCTTCATGCCGCGTGGAAGGTCTTCGCTACACAATCATCTCCCATACTTTCAGAGAAGAAGGGAAGATGCATCATAATCCTAATGCAAGTTATGAGAATGGATCGCGATGCTGGCAAACTAATGGTGAAATGACAATATTTGCTTCGAAAATTCCGGAGGGGGATTACTAAAACCACTTCCTTACATAAGCCACTCGACACAAGACTAAACTGGAAAACACACATAATACTAAAACAACAACAAACACAAATAAAAATAGCTCAACTAAAATTCCTTATCAACGCCAAAAGCTGGCTATCCCTAACAAATGCCATTACAATTTACAAAGCAATAGTCAGGCCATTAATGCTCTACGCATGTCCCATCCGGACCAATGCATATATTTCTAACATTAATAAACTTCAAATTGTACAAAATAGATTCCTCAGATTAGCAACACATGCCCCATGGTTCATCTCAAACGCCCAATAAACACCGATCATCAAACATATTGCCCATTTTTCCAATAATTTTTACTCCAACCTAAATACAATAAACCGAGCAGTCCACTACAACCTGGCCACTATAAATGACTTCCCTGCTAGAATTAAGAATAGATTTCCCTTCGTAGCGTTCTTGAACATTTTCTCTACGAATTGTTCATAGTAGGGGATCTTGTAGTTTCCTACACATCTAGTAAAGTAGTTTAGTTTTAAGTTTTAGTGTTAAGATTAGTATATTTATTTATTTATTTATTTTACGTCAAAAAAACAGTTAAAAACTGCGTATGACGTGCTATGGGGAAAAGTGAATTGTGTGCACATTTTCAAAATTCTGTGATCCCTACACTAAGTCATATACTACTTAAATTTTGAATTTTTGAAAGGGAGAAAAAAAACAACAAAAAAACTCCCATGTAATAAAATCTATTTTCAAAGATAAAAAAGCAATAAATTTTGGCTCTTATTACTTCCTATTAATATTATTATTATTATTATTATTATTATTATTATACTTATTATTATTATAAGTTACAATGTAAGCTAGCAAATGCACATGAGATAGTAATTTGGTACTGATCTGTGTAATTTCCAATCACTCAATAAATAAATAAAAAAAAACATAAGCCACTGACTGAATCTAATAAGCATAAAAATTCTGAAGAATTTGAAGAATGGTTTTAAACTTTCTGCCAACGCTAGAAAAAAACACTTCTCGACAAAAATTACCAGGATCCAGGAATACCATGCCAAACAGGGAAAATATTCATGATCTTAGCATTTTTGTGCACTAAAAACATTTAGTTCTGTTACTATTTGACAATAATTACAAAAAGTAACACTCATAATTATGTTGTCCCGTACATATATTTAAAAGTATGCCATTGGCGGTCACTTGGATCCGAAATACTCGGAAAGTTAAAAAAAAAATACACCACAGAATTTCAGTATCGGTGTTCGTAGCAAGATATGTGCAAAATGACAAATGCAAACATGGAATTGAAATTATATAATAAAATAATTAAATAATAATAAACTATATGATATCAAATTCCAACAGTTATTTTCCTTGAAATTTCTTTTGAAAATTTCTAGGGGAGGGAGCTTAACCCTCCAAATTTGGATAGCATTGTGCATGTAAGTGTAAATGTGTTAGGAGAAAAATGGGGGCATGGATAAGGAAAGGTCGTCTTCGGTCCATGGTCCGTGGACGGGGCGGTTGCCTTTGCTTTCAGTGGACTGTATAATTAGGTTGTTGGACGTTAGCAGGCAATCCACTCAGTCCCTTCCGAAGCTCGTAGGGAATCTTGCAGTGATGTGGGTTATGATGGAAACACAATTCTCACCTTGCAGAATGATGTTTAATAACATTCAATGGTCACAATTGTTCTTTAGAATTAAAATACACTTTTAGTACTGTTCTCAATGTGAGAATACAGCAACCTTCCATCACGAATCACAAAGTGCGAGCACATGTGCTCGCCTGGCAACTTACTTGCCACTTCGTGTGAAACACATTGATTAGTTCAACTTATACAATGCTGAACTATAACAAATTGAAATAATGTGGCTTTTCACTTTGCCACGACATGAGTACAGAATGTTACTTTCTGTATGAGATTTTTACGTGATCTATTAACATGGAGCCCGAGACATGTTTCTTGCGAGGCTGCCTCTCAGCGACTGATTTCTTTTCGGTTGCGGGTACGCGACGAGGGGATTTGAACTGATTTGAACAGGCCAATTAGCGACTGCTTTTCCAGCGGTTGCAGTATGGCGAGGTGGGGTGATTTTGAACAGACCAATTGGCAACTGCTGGAATTTTGAAATGTTCTGGAAGGCTTTAGAAGGTTCAGGCGTGGTATATCGCGCCGCGTGCGGCGCGGTGGTGCCGCTCGGCTAGTGGAAATTTCCATGCCGGGCTTCCGGAGTTGCCGCCTAGGGCGTAGGAAGTGTTTTATTTTATACCTTTCTTTTCTGCTTTTGCGTGTGGGCCCGAACAGTCCGTCTGGAAGGGTATGTCCTTCTCTGCCTGTAATTGATAGGTGAAACAACAGATAACTATCACTGAATACAGCCGGCCGTCGGAATTCCCATCTAGATAGCAACTAAATCCAATCCGACTGTTTGTAAAATTCATCACCGTCGAGACTTGAACCTAGGACTTCCGACATCTTCATCTTTGATAATCGTGGCTCTATTAGTTTCCCTACAATTCCCTCTGCTTCCGTTGTGGCGTCATGGAGAAAAACACACAGACATTTACAAGTATGTACAAGTTTATTTACACGTATGTACAATAACCAACTTCTGCTCCGAAACTATACACTTGTGAGTATTTCCCTGTGGATACCCCACGTAGCTAGGGAGGCCCCGCCTCCTCTGACGCTACTCCCGCGCCACTACCGTCACCTCGTCACCCGTGCAATAGGCACGACACGCTCCAGCCTGGGCGTAAAGTTTTGCGCATCGCGCAAGGTTTCCAGAATAAAACCCACCGTCTGAACTCGTCGGCTCGATTTTATACCAGAGTGCAGCCGTCACGTGACCGTCCTAGGTGTAGGAGGGAGGCTCGCGTCTACCACGTGACCTTCCCAATCAAGCTGGCGTCCCCTTTGTCTAAAGGTATCCCAACGCCAGGGCGTCCAGCTATTCATGCCCGCAGGTATGCGATACTTCCGCTCCTCCTCCCACCCACGGCCGCCAACGTGACGCTACACCGTGAAATCTTCACTGCTGTTTCATAGAAGCAAACGTACCTTTTCAACAACCTTTAACACTGTTTGTAGGTTCTCTGTATCCAAAGGTAGTACCTGGTGGTAATGTTCCCAGCGCGTCCGGGCCTCCCCTCTCCCATCGCTGTCTCTTTCCTCTTTCCAGAAGACCGGCCAGCGGCGCCGCCTCCGAGAAGCGGGTTAATGGCCGCGATGCGGGAGGCGTTTGACATAATGCGCTCGCCGCCGCCCCTCTCTCTTCCACGCATTACGCGTTTATGAATGCGTAGATGTACTCGCATAACGTCCTCCTCCCTGCAGTCTGGGCAGTAAAGACTGCAATAACCGAGTCACGGTAGAGGGCGGGGGCGGGTGACAGCGGGGCGGGCGGTTGGAGCAATGGGATGATGTTGGGAGTGTGTGTGCGTGGAACAGAGAGAGAGAGACACACACACACTGAAAGAGAGAGACACAGAGAGAGACACACACAGAGAGAGTCACAGAGAGAGAGAGACACTCACAGAGAGAGAGAAGAGAGAGAGAGACTCACACAGAGAGAGACACTCACAAAGAGAGACAGAGAGACACGGAGATGGACACAGAGAGAGAAACAGAGGAAGAGACACACACTGAGAGAGACACACACTGAAAGAGACACACAGTGAGGGACACACAGAGAGAGATACACACACAGAGAGAGACAGAGAGAGAAAGTCACAAACAGAGAGACACAGAGAGAGTCACACTCACACAGAGAAAGTCACACAGAGAGAGAAACAGGGAGAGAAACAGAGAGAGAAACAGAGAGAGAAAGAGAGACAGAAAGAGACAGAAAGAGACAGAAAGAGAGAAAGAAAGAGAGACAGGAGAGACAGAAAGAGAGACAGAAAGAGAGATAGAGAGAGACAAAGAGGGAGACAAAGAGGGAGACAGAGACGGAGAGAGAGACGGAGAGAGAGACGGAGCGAGAGAGTGGCCGAGAGAGACAAAAAGAGACAGAGAGAGACAGAGAAAGTACAGTTTTGCACGTATATAACAATGGTAGGTAGTATTTATGAAAATTACAATTACTCTAAAACCTAACTCAATTTGTAGTGTGATATAAAGTAAACACAATGGTAATATTTGAACCAAGAATTAGATGCAATATTACTTTCTGAGTATAATTAATTTTTAACTCACAAATATATACAAATATTTTGTTTTTGTCGTGTTATTTACATTTCTGTAAGCCAGTATTACGCACATTTCGTTTGCTTTCTTCGCCAATGAAGCGATTAATGTATTGAAGATCGCAATGCCTAAAATGCACGTAACACGTCTCTGGATGTTCATCTACACTGGGCTTTCTCCTTGGAATTAGAGATAAAAACATAGTTTTTCCTCCTGATAAAATAAAACAAAAATTTCCTCGAGTACTCCGCTATGGTGGTTCAGAGAACGTGCGAGAATTTTATCGCACAGTTATAAAGTACACTATCCTGGCATTCGCGTATTTATAAACTACAGACTCCTGAGGAATTATTTATGGTAGGTTCAATTTCTGGGAATAACAGCAAAATAAAATTTTTAGCGTCATAAATGGCCATTTTTATTGAAATTGCCACTTTTTACATATTGCAGCGATCAACGTTTCGAAGGTCGTTGGCCTTCGTGATCAGGATCTAATAAAATATATAAGAATGATATAAAACACATCAGTGGTATTAATTAAAAATATTTGAAATTTAAGAATTGATAATGACAATATTCATATTTCATCATTCATATTTGACACAACTTTTCTCCGTTGATTGCTAATTTGAAAAGCGTTAGTTGTTCAATTCAAATATCGTACTACGATTTTTCCTTCAAAGACTATCTTTATTCTGCAAGAAATTTTAACTTCAGCGGCTTGTATTACTGGATAGAAGAGGATTTCGATTGAACCATAGAATTTTAACTTCGGCAGTTTTTTGATTAAGAGTTTTAAGTTGCAATGGAACAAGGAATGTTAAAAATAAAAACGTTTGGATCGGTGAATTTCATTTTTTATAGACATTTACCCGAAGTCCCATCAAAGTAACATTTGCGTAAAAATTATATTTTCGATTTCGGAAACATTCTTCTCAAAAATATCCTGCTTCTGTTACAGAATTCGTTACGTAGTGGGGTCCAATTATAATCTATAGAACTCCTCACCAAATTTGATATGCTAAATATTATTTAGCTAAAGATTATACATTGTCTGCCCTATGTATAACATCTAGATTTAGGATTTGTGTATGTGTATCCCATGAAAATGTGTAACTAGTATGTGAATTTGTAAATACTGTATTTTTGTAACTGTGGTCGCCAATGACCTAGCTGTTTATAAGGCGACCTTAAATAAATAATTTAAAAAAATTATAATCCTTGCAACGTCACCTCGGGCATTGCTTCTAAAAAAAACTAAGACAATCTGTGTTCAAGTAGCACTATTTTTTGGCAGCAAATATAGTGGAATACGGTGGGTTCAGGTTGTTTCCTTTCAACTTGGCACAATTTCTCAGTCGTTAATGGGCTCCTTTGGATATTAAATTGTCCAATATCAGAGCCGGAAGCCCTGAGGCTTATTTGTGCAGCGTACGCCAGTTCCTTACAAGTATAATTGACACGCAGTTCCTCCATTCTTGTTTTTGAGCTGCGGGACAAATCGTCGAAATCAGCTGAAGGTGGTCCTCCAGATTGACAATTTTTCATCACACTACCTGAGGGATCAGCAACAGTAAATAACACCGAAATATTTTGTCATTTTTTGTAAGCCGTTATCTTCCATCTTTTGCCTGTATTTACTTTGTCCTAAGCTTTTAAAATTAAATTGCAAGAACTTTCTCATTTTAACAGGCATAATAATGAGACGTCCTGTCTTTTCTTCTATTTTCTTTTCAAATTGTCAATTATCACCTACAGGTCACTGGACAGGTCATTTTTAAGCAGCAAGAAAACGTCATTTCTTGAAAATAGAACCACACAACCTGAAATTAATATGAATTCTTAATGTCTATTTTACATTATTTAATATTGCTTGTTTTGTTTTTCGATTTGCATACTTTTCGGTGATTTTTAGTATTTATTCAAAACAATGAAAAATATTAGGCCTGTGTGTATTTATTTAATTATTAATTTATTTATTACGGACTAAGTTTAATAAATACAATTGGAGACTTTTTGAGAAAAAATTGAAAATGTCCATAAGGGTAATGCAAAGTAGGTACCCCCTAAAATTAAAACACTGATTTCAAATTTAAGGGGCCGCGTCATCAGACAGATCGATTCGAGAATATAAATTTTGGTGAAAATCCTACTTACTGTTTAGTCTCTGACATTGTTCACACACGGACAGACGTCAACCTATTTTTTGGTGTCAAGAACACACAAATAATATAATCTGACTAACAATCTGTTAGAGAATGTAATTTCCTACAAAAAGGAACTAGATACATCCACTTTTTCATTTTCCATTTTCCATGTCGCGGCAGGAAGTATTATTCCTTAACGAAGGACATTATGGATAAGAGCCCAAAATTTATTGCTTTTTTATCTTAGAAAAGAGATTTTATTACATGGGAGCGGTTTTTTTTCATTCAAAATTCAAGTACTATTTTCAAAATTCTGTGATCCCAACACTAAGTCATAAATGACTTAGTGTTGGGATCACAGAATTTTGAAAATTGCACACACATTCACTTCTCCCCATTGCACGTCATATACTGTTTTAACTGTTTTTGACGTAAAATAAATAAATAAACAATAGCAATAATAATAATGTTATAGTAATTCTAACTTACTAAATTAATAAAGTTTACAAATAAAATTTTCGGAAAGTGTGTTGTCATTTGCATTTACATTTATTTTGCTGTTATTTACATCTGTTAAAAATTACACGTAAAATTGGTTTTGTGTTCTATTGTAAATTGATTGAGGTCAGTTATACTATTTAGTACGTAAATAAGTTAAATTTTGTCTAATGGTATTTGATTATCATCAGAAGTTAGTACATTTGCATATTCAATTCCTCTAAATTTTGTCAATTTTGTCGCAGGGTCTTCTTTGATTGATTGATTTAATAATTCCGGACGCCTCAATGGTTAAGGTTATTATTCCCGTAAGCATAGTGAATGTTTTTCCTCGGGAGGTGGTGGAGATCTTTCTTCGCTAAATGGCGAGATCTGGCACTGACCTGCCGTCGCTTTTTCGCAACCAAATATCGGCTTTTTTCGTCTTTTCGGCCTTTTTTCGGCTTTTCTCAACGAAATATCTCCCACCATCCGGGCACCGCCCCAACCGGGTCAAGATGAATGGCCGCAGTTTTGAAATTAACACTCTACTGTTCGAATTGTACAGCATCTTCCATAGATTATTATTAATTGCGAATACAATAAGATTTATAATTTACAGTATGCGTCAGTATTGTTAAAGTGAAAATATGGATGCTAGTGTGCTTGACACGAACATAACTGATCATAGCAATTATACTTTCACTTAAACAATTGACAGTCGCCTATTAATACAATCAATTATAAATTATTTGTAATCCTTATAATTAAAAATTAAGGTAAAACAGTTTTTCCAAGAGCTGAGAACTTCAGGTTGCAATAGGAGATAGATCTATTTACATAAGACTTAAGGAATTATTAACGTTCTTCTAATTATTAAGATTTTGTGAATCCTGTGTTCTTTTTCTTATTGAGTGTCTCATTCTTTTCATTGTTTTAATTAGTTTAGATGAAACACAGAAAAAGAAGTCGATTTGAGATTGCAAATAGAATTTTGTACGATGGAGTAAAAATATTGGGACAAAGAAGATATATACTCTAGAGTACGATGCGCTCCAAGATACAAAAGATGACATTGCCTTTAGGCTAGGTCATGAACATTTATTTTTATGGAGACGGTCGTGAACATTAATTTCATACACATCACTAAAGAAAAACACTCGAAAAGCACGTTTTGACATTGCAGTAATTTCTGAGTAATAATTTCTATTTGTAATCCCAGGCAACATTACAGAGCATTGTCTGGATATCATGCAGTAGCTATGTTATGTACAAATTACGCAAACGTTGCAAGAAGACGTCACCGCCGCCTGCCAGCAAGGCTTCCCCACCGCGGCCCTCCTCCTCCGCTCCGTTGCTTCCGGCATTTTGGCTCATCCCCCGCGTGTCGACATGCAAAGCAGGCGGGGTGCCTAGGCGGGCCGCCTATTTTTAACCTCGCGCCCCGCCGCCGCGCCGTAGGCGTCAAATGGACGGAAAAGTCGTGGAGAGCGCTGGTCCAGTGTAGTGGGAATAACCTGATGAAGACATTACTCCGGGTCGCCCCATATAATAGACGACGCCAAGAACTTCAGAGAGCGGGAGATGTAGGCTCTAGGGTTCTCGCAGGAGGGGGGATGGGTGATTTAATCCACCCGCTGGCCAATCTGAACATAAAAAGCTGCTTGCGTAGACTAGGTACACAAGAACAAGTCTTCACTTTTCTGACATTTGCTACCATTATCTTTTATGTTCTTAAGTTTCAGATTTGTATGTTTCTTGTTTACTTCTTATACATTTTACAACCCAACGCTGATCTTCCTTCCTCCAAAGAAAATGTTTTGGGGATTTTATTTTTGTAGATACAAGTAGGCAAAACACGTTTTATTTCACAAAATGTTGGTATTGATGGAACGAACCCATATTTTTTCAAAGTTTTGTAAGACTTCATTCGATATTTTCTCATTACTTCCAAGAGATTATAACATGTAAGATCTGTGATAGTCATAGAAAATATCTTTTCTAATGTCTGCTGCGTCTACTGAGTTCAGGCAATACCGCAAACTATTTTACAAAAGATTTACATGAATTAGTGGCTCTCGGAAGCCATTGTCCGATTTGAAAAAAACATACGAAATTTTTATTTACTGCTCGTACTGAAATCATTATCATAACATTGACCGCAGCAATTTATTATGTCCATTTCGTTGTTTTTTAAAATGTTGTGCCCCTCAAATAGCTCTTCTGCTGAGAGGGTTTTGTTTGATAGGTAAACATCAACATAAGCATTCTCCTTAATACAGAGGTTGTCAATATTTGGTTGATTTAAATGACTTTCATCGGCTGTTATTGTCACATCTCGGACTTTTAGTTACTCAAGAAAAGTCCTGGTCCCGATGACTCAAATACGAATGAAGGCGTATTATGTGGCATCCAAGCAATTACCAGATGTCACGCAGTATCCACAGTTTAAGGTATACATACACTTATAGACAGGGTTAAGAATTCGTCTGTGGAAAAGGAAAGATTAAAGAAATAGACGAGTACCAGTTTAGATAAGAATTTAGTGTATTCTTTTAGAGAAAAGATTGCTTATACTACTCTCCTTGAATTTAAATCGATCTTTCAAAATTTAATTTGTAAATGAATGCAATAAAAAATGCTGATGTAAAAGGACATTGAAGACACACATGGAAGAAACAATACAATGAGCACTAAAATATAAAATTCAACTAAACACAAAAAACAAAAAATAATTCTAATGGTAGTAACTCACTAATTTAGACACACAACATATGAATATGAACAGAAATATGAACTCATATTTACATATGTGTACTCATTATTATATTGGTTGAATTGCCATTTGATAAATTATTAGTTTGAAATAAGTAGTTATTTTTTGTTGATATTGACCTTAAATTAAATATAATGTAGAAAATCTTGAAGGTAGGTCAATAAAAGTCATTGTAAATAACCACTTGACTTTTATTGACCTACCCTCAAGATTTTCTACACTGTAGTTATCTTTTGTACTAATTCAGTTGAATCTTTTAATTATAAAAAACTAATAAAATAACTAATAAATTAACTATCTATGTAATGAAACAAATTTAAACATCCATATGTCCGTGAATGAACAATGAAATAATTGTGATCCTGTTGAAACTAATTATTACATTTCTCAAATTTCACTTTAAGCAATACACTTATATTACAGGTTTTTGTAACACCTTGCTTAGCTAACGACGCTCGCATTTCCCTTGAAATACTCTCATGCAAAAGAACTTTGAGCGCGCGTAGCTATAATAGTTTCACACATAACAGCTTTATGTTACTACTTCTACATTTATGCTTTCTCTCTCTGAACAAAAAAGCTTGAGAAATAATTAGACAAATCGAGGCACTTGTGGGCCTCATTGTTCATAATTCCTCGGCTGCAAAGGCGATCGGTTCGATCAGGGCCTTATAACTCCCATATAACGTGGCGCTCTCCTCTATCACCTTCTTAGAGGAACTAAAATACGAACTGCTGCCAACGATACTTAAAACGTGCCAGGCTGCTGCGTGGGTTCGCGATACGCAAGCAGGAACGTAATGTTACGAAAGATAGCGTCGATGTTCGCGCTGTCTTCAGTGGATTCTTATATGTATATATTGTGAATAATTGAACATTTAGAAGTCACTTTTTGCACTTCTCACAAGTTAGCCAATTTAGGCGAGTCTAACCTGCAGTTGTACCCAGCGACAATAGCGCCTCCTATAATATCATCCTCAAGTTTTTTTTTTCGTTTTTTCTTCATTTGTAGCGACAGCTTACGACGCAACGCGTTTCCTAACCTCTTCTTGGGGGTTGAGCGCTATTAGAGTAATCTTCCGTTATAATAAACGTATTCTGTAGTAATTCTCTGTTAGTGTATATTTATGTCCATCATGTTTCGTCGCAGTCTGTTGTCAAGAGGACCACCAGGTAGCATCCCCGCGTACGCGCCTCTTACTCCACCCGCCCCTGCGTCACCAGCGGCCAGAATTAGGAAGGAATAAGGACATGGGTATGGTTTAGAACACTTCACAGGGGTTGAACTAGCCCTTGTGAAGCAGCCAAACTCGTTTTGCTGGAACAAATTTCACATGAGATTCAACGGGAATCGAACCCGGATCGCCTTGGTGAAAGGCGAGCGACTTCGCTCTGCGCCACGAGATGACATGTCTGTCGTTACGAGATGGCATGCTTTGTCGCCGGTTTTGATGGAGAGTTGCAAGCCCCTGGGTTGGATTCTCAGGCGTGAATGAATCCAGTGAATCTGCTGCTTGCGAACGATGGAAGCAGCGCTTTCACTCTCCTGATAAATGCCTCCGTCTTCCCGTAGAAGTCAAATCCGATACAATGTTCTCTCGGTCAGCGCGTCTCTCAGCCGGACGCAGAGCGGATCGGAATGTGGACGAGCGAAATGAAAATTCCAGATGAAATCTGTGTGTGTATTTGGCATTCTGAGTCGACAGTCCGACACTGACGGCCAGCTATCGGTGTCCCCTTACCTGGGCCTTCTTAAATTCTCATGCCTGGGGGTAAGAGCAACATGTGGCAAACATGACATACTCTCATATAAAAAAGTATGATCTGTCCATGATTTCTTGAGATCAAAATTCCTACCTCACCTTTATAGATAGATGATTGATGAACAAAAGTCACAACAAAATGTAGTTTAGAATCATTTGAAACTTAGAATTAGATGTTTGCTGCCGAGTAACAGAAAACTTTTTTGCATCATTAGTATTTATTATATATTATTAAGAAAATAGCCCTCACACCACCGGCTATTAGCAAAAGAAGAGTTCAACAAAACGTGCGCACAGCGAAGCTTCTAACTTTTGGCCACAGCAGAAACAGTCGCGGTGCACAAAAACACTCATACATGTTCTAGACGTTAAAAAGAACAAAATGGGTCGGAACAATAATGTCTTCTCGCAAGTCGCCCACAAATCATCAAAACGCCTCTCCCCAGCACCAAAGTCCCCCTCGCCGAGTGATGCGTGGCTGTCGCCCACGGCCGTGTGTGCGCGCAGGGGGCGGGGACGGGGGCGGGGGCGGCAGAAACGAAGGCAACTTGTCGCTCAGCGCGCGCGACACCTGGCGGCGCCGCCCCGCGATTCCCGCGCGCAGATACGCGCCGAGGGCGCTCGCATGTATCTCGCTCGTTTATCGCCCCGTGCCACCTCCAGTTGCGCCCCCTCGCCCGCCTCCCCCCCCCCCCCCCCGCCCGCCCGCCCTCCCCCGCCCGCCTCCCCACCGCCCGCCTCCCCCGACCCGCCTCCCCCAGCCGCACGCCTCCCCACCGCCCGCCTCCCGCCCGCCTCCTGCCCGCCTCCTGCCCCCGCCTCCTGCCGCCTCCTGCCCGCCTCCTGCCCGCCTGCCCGCCTCCTGCCGCCTCCTGCCCGCCTCCGCCCGCGCCGCCCACGCCTCCGCCCGCCTCCTGCCCCCCCGACTGCTCCCTCCACTCTCCCGCCTGCTCCCCCGCTCGCTCCCCCGCCCAACCCCCCGAAATCCTCCACTCGCTTCCTAGCCCACTCCCCCCACGCCGCCCCTCCGCCCGCGCCCCACCCGCTTCCCCGCCCGTCCCCTCGCCTGCTCCCCGCGCTCCCTCCCCGCCTGTCCCCCGCCCACTTCCCCGCCCGCTTTCCCGCCCGCTCCCCCGGCCGCGCCCCCACCCACTCTTCCGCCCACTCTCCCGGCCTTTCTCTCGCCCGCTGCCCGCCCGTTGCCCGCCCGCTCCCCGCACACTCCTCGCACACTCCCTTTCGGTCGTTCCGTGATTATCCGGACAGGATCTGCTTGTTTCCACCTGGGTTCCCTTTAACCCCACGCGGCCGGGCCCCGCCAAGCATATGAATTAATAATCTCTAAGAGGACGGCCATTAATAGATTCTGTTTTGCCTTAGTTATGACATTTTTATAAGACAAGATTTTGATAATCCAACGTTTTGGCGGTTGTGTCAAGAAGCACCCCAATGCATCATGTTTTATTTAAGCATCATATTTCACTAGCATTGAAACTTCGGCTGGGCCACAAATACGGACTGTCATATTCAAGTAACATTAGAATGGTATTCAAGTAGCAAAATGTGAATACGAATTTTCAAGAAAAACAAATAAAACGTTTGAAAAAATAAACTTTGCTACAGTATCAACTGAAGTGAATTATCGATTTTTAGACGTTATTAAGTAATACATGTAGGTAGTATTTTCATAAAACAAAATAAATAAAGAATGAGATGAAAATGAGGCTGCATGATTAGGGAGAACAGAGGGTTCTAAATTAAAGAATTTTTTTTATAATGTACAGAAATGAAGCCCCCTTTCCAGGAATTAGAAAAGTTACAATGGTATTCAATGGTATTCAATATTATAGGGTTAGAAGGTTTTTTGTATTATGTTCTAGTAACGTCTACTTCATTATTGTTTAATTTTGTCATGGCTCTGACTGAATGCGTCTTTTCCCTTAGTACATGATGTTGAAACCTAAAATCGGCCCTAAGCCGTCGTCCTGGCCGGGTGGTTGTGTGCATTCTCATATTGTTTTTTATGACTCATGAATGTATTTGAGATTTTTTGTTAACATTTGATACGTATTACTAAATTAATATCTCTCAGAATTTATATTCGGGCACGCCTTTAGAGTTATCCAGAGTCAGTAATGTTTGTTTTTAAAATTATCTTTAATATATTATTTTGTTGCTCAATATTGAAGAGCATGCACACTGCCTTTGTTTTCCCTGGTTTTCCCCGGTCGCTTAAGGCAAATGCTGGGACGTTGTATTCTTGTCGCGTTTGTGAGCCCAGGGGCATGACATATGTACGCTGAATTATTTACTTGTTACTAAATATTATTATATATTTGTTTTTATTTACTAAATGTATCTAAATTCGTATCTATAAATTTATGTATTACGTGGTTAGGCGGAAGAGCGGGCCTGATGGCCCGAGTCTCGCCACATAAATAAAGTCATTATTATTATTATTATTATTATTATTATTATTATTATTATTATATTCAATTAAAATACGTCTCAAAATTTAAAGAAAATACTACGAATATTTCACTAATATTTTCTGAATAAATCATCTTGTCAATATTCCAGCGAAGCTTCAGAAACAAAACTAATTTAAAAAAATCATATAGTAGGCGTGAAAACGTACGAGAGTGAAATCCCAATCGTTTTTTGAAATCGTTAAAAGCTTTTTCGACATCTCAAAACATACCAGAAATGCCGGAACGAATCGAGACCGAATTTTATTAGAACTATCTTCAGGACATTCATTTATGGAAAATTAAAGGTTTTCAAAATTCGTGTTTTTAAAAAATTCAGCGTATGGATCAGAAAGCGAGTGTATTGCTTTCATTTTTTGTCATTTCAAAGAAAAAGTTTTATCCAATTTTGAGAAAAAAGTGAAAGCCTACGAAAACCCCTTCAAATAAACAGTCGCTTCCATAAATTCTCGATACGGAGATGTATTTGAAATAAAACTCTATTCAGTACTTCAAAGAAATACACAACGTAGGTTTCATTTAGAAATTGAAACCAAATGATTTGTTACATTCAGAAGAATAATTTTAAAAAAATATTTTCGGAAAACTTGTGTTACATAGCAATCGTTACACTTATAGAGGTAGGCACTTCAGATGTGAGCATGCTGGACTAATATGCATTTTCTTCGGCTACTATAATCTTAAATAAACGTTTAAAATAGTAAGTTTTCTGATATCGCATTTTTATCACAATTTATATGCATTACAATGTGAACATTACTCTTGATTTCAGCTGGAAACCTAGTCTCAGATCTGAATGACTGAAATGACAGTTCTTTACACCATGTAGATTTTGAGGGTTATATTGTTGTTTTTTTAATTGGTTATTTAAGATCGCATCAACATCTAGGTCATTAGCGATCACTATTGGTGTTAACGGTATGGTAACAATGAAGCTGAAACGATATGGTGATAATAAGGGGTGAAAGATGGAACACAAATACAATCATGCCCGAGGCGGGACTGGAACCCGCGACCCTTCGGTCCGAGATCACTACGACACTACTGTCTTAGCGATCTCGGCCACCGGGCTGACATTATATTGTATGTGTTTCTGGAAATGGTATGTTTTTTGAGTAAGAGTCAAAATTAAAACGTGTACTATGTAAAAAAAATTATTTGAAGTATCATGCATTTAAATTAAATTTTACAAGAGTTTCATCTCGAGTCTGTTGTGTAAAATAAACACTTTGTTAGATTCGGCAAATTGATTGAATTTCAGCGAACACAATACATCGGTTTAATGGGATTTCGTAAAGTTTGATATGGGACCATTCACTTTACTTCTACTAGTTCTGAAAGTAATTTGAAATTTTCACTTCTTTGTTGCTTTGTGACTTGACCTAGACCTGTCCAAGAAAATATTTGAACTATTTTCATTATTGCACACTCCTCTGGCTATATAAGAATTACATTTAACATATTTATCATTCCGGAAACACATGTGAAAGACTACTTAATTGTCAATTAGAGACTATTATTGGGAGTTTAATAATGTTTCAGTTATCTCATTTTTATTAATTTTAATATGAATTCGAAGGTTGATGGATTGATTTTCCATTACATTTTCTATTGGACGAGAAATGGTATTAGGGAACATGAAGGATTAAGTATGATGGATGATGCATATTTTTAGATGTGTTGGTTCAGATGTAGATACTATTAAAGATGTGTTTCGAGGAACCACGCTTCACATTTTGAAAACAACCATATCTTTTGGGAGACTCGCACAGGCAACGGTGGCGCATGTCTGGATGGGCTCTAAGCACCTCCGTCACAGACGCATTCAAATTATCATGCATTTACTTATTTTTGTTTAAAGAATGCTATAGAAATTCGTTTTATTTTATTTTATGTGATACAAGTTCATTCATAACAATGATTATGAAGCAATCGTTGAAGGAATTGCCCTATGCGGTAGCGAGACATGAGAAGGAAATAAAAGAATGCAAAAAAGCACAAGCTTTAGAAATGGAAGTCCCTCGGAGAAGTTGCGGGGTCACCAAATTACAACGAATCGCAAATGAAGAAATTAAACAGAAAATGAATTTAAGCAGAGATGGAATTGGCAGACTGGAATTCAAGAGATTAATGTGGTATGATGACCTAAGGAGAATGAAAAAGGTTCTAGAGACGCTGAAAATATGGGATTGAACACCAGCTGAAAGAAGAAAAAGAGGAAGACCGAGGAAAACTTCAGGAGATGCTGTATGCGAAGTGAGACACTTGGTAGTAGTGGATTGAATTGAACTGAATTGAATATGCTACGTTCCTTTCAGCAACCATGGGAGAAAGAATTTGACTTTAGCTCAGAGGAAACATTTAGGCTTGAGGATCTTTTACATGCAGTAAATCTACTAACATGGGACAGCCGGCTTTACTTCCCCTCCGAAGGAAGGCGTACGAAGGATTTTTTCGCCCTTAAAAATCCTTCGGACAGAACGATGTGGCGCCTTGGTTGCGGGGAACGGCGAACGCTGTAAAACTCTCGCTGTAAAAATGAAGAAGGAGAAGAAGGACAAGAACAAGAAGAAAAGTTCATTTTGCTCTACGAATTGCGCTTCGTGTTTGGATCACGCTCGCACAGCTGAGGGATGCTGATCGAGGGATCGATCGGCTAGTTCGGCACCTGCCCGCCGGGGGCGTGGCGATCGCAACGAATGGGCCTCGCCGGCAGCGCAGGCCAGCTTGCCCACCGCCCGCTCGTAATGAGCCCGGGGCTTGAAAGGGAATGTAATATAGCGGCACCCTGCACCTCCCTGCTGGGCTGTTGCCACGCCAAATGTCGATTCCCCTCATCATCAGCCGAGCGCAACGCCGCGGCGAGTTCGCTTTGTGTTTTGAATTTTAAAAACATTCCGCTCTAACCCCAACATCAAAGTGCTCCTGACTTGCCAGATAACGCGCCGCTTTCGGTGAAACGGGAAGGAAAATAAGCACTTTTACTGTGAAACAGCATCTTCTCTAACGAAAGATTGTGCGCATGGTATGCATTTTTTATGTTAGATAATGGTTCGGCGTTCATTTAATATTCACGTCCTTCTAATCCGCTTTCCCGCGGAGTCAAAATTCGTTCTCGAACGTGAATTTCAGTCGAAAGAAAATTAAGAGAGTAATCTCGTTTTTGAGGGCTACTGCGGAACGTATTTCGGAGAAGTTCGATTGGTCGATTTGAGTTCCCTCTGCCTCGGGAGCGGACACCGCGAACTGCACATGCCAGTTCTTGGGCAGCAGAGGCAGGTGAAATCAGTTCGTCAGTTGCGTTAACTTTTCTCCCCCTTAAGCTTTCTCTATTCGACCGACACGTTGACATAGAATTAACTTTGAGACGAGGAATGACTTCCATAATCGCAAGCCGTTGCTTAGGTATCTCCGGAGAAAATTTGAAGGAACCAACACAGATGAACGCACCATTCGTGAATCAGTGAGCTCTAGTGTAGACTGGAGACAACACACTGTGCAGAGAAATCGTGACGGTCCGCCATGATGATGAACGTCTAGTCTATTCTCGTTATCTCGAAAAAAATAGCTGGAATTAGCGCCTTATTAAAATTTAAAACATTTATTTTCTGTTATGTTCATGGAAACTTAATAAAAAGTTGGTAAGGAACCAATATATAATACTTTAAAATTGCAATTAACATATCTTTTAGCCTTTAATTTCTTGGGGACCTTTTTAACATTAACGCAGTGAGTGTTCTTTTTTACGTATTTTTAATAATTTCATTAGTTCAACTTATGGCAAATAATAGCTGTGAAGAAGAAATCCTAAAAAAATATTAAAGAAATAGCTACCAAATAATATGTAGTGCTGGATTCTCATCAAGTTTATGGCACAATATTTACTTGCCTGAGGAACTGAATCCCATTTCCATTTTGTTGGCGTTCTTTACAAACAAATGCTGCGCAATACTTTGATATTTTCGTTGATACTGACTATTTTAAGCATCACCGTACGTAGACCGCAGCCAACCAAACGAAAACTGATCGTAACGATTTTCAGCTCTCCAAAGTATTGCAGTTCTGCATCCAATTATAATGTTGAGATCAATGGCCTAAATACTCCCTCTCAGACCTTTGCATTTCATCACACAACGTTAACGCGACGTCGACCATTTTCTTGTGTGAAAAGGATGCTAAATAATTTCTACATAACAGTGTTCCACTAGAAATATCGAGATTTTGCCTTCATGGACTGCGTTCTGTTGAGACAAAAATCGAATTGATTGCTTTTATTTTGAATGTTGTACGACTTAGCGTAAATAAAAATGGAAACACTGTAAAAATTAATTAACATTTTTGGGAGCAGTCGTGGACCATACGAGATTAACAGAGGATATGAAGTCAAAACATGTTTAACTCGTGTACACATATTACAGTTAATGTCCGAAAGGTCATTCGTGAATTAGTCGGTTATGCTTTTGTTATCCAAAAATAAATTCCAAAGTAATTGGGTAAATAAATTCCAAAGTAGAAATCGATTCAAAGCGAACTTCGCACTTAATCCGGATGAAGTCGACATTTACCCAACTCGACGTGGCTAGGATATGTAAAGTATGTTACGGCGAGGAGGATTTAGATATAATATGTGATAAACAAGGATTAGCATTCTGGTGAGAAGTTTCTAAGGCTAGTAAGATACATTATGCGAGATTTCGAGTGATACAGTACCAGTCGGAAATTTCTATTAACTCAGTCATAAATTTATATTAGCATGATGCTTCCTAACCTAATTTCACTTCACTACGTGCCTCAGTTGGCTATTAACAACGCATTCGCCAGTTGTAAACTGGGCTCCGGCCTTCGCCATTTTGATTTACATAAAATAATCTCGAGGATGTGTAACTCAAAAAGTCCATCACATTTTATGCCTAAAAAAAACTTCTTCCGAATCCATAAGACGTCTCGCATTCGAACATTACTTTAGCCAGTTATCTTTGGATGATACCAACATTAGCCTTACGTATTCCGTTGTAATGTAAGTGATCCGTTTATCGCCATTAATGAAGTTTTAAGCAAATCATCTAGCTAAGGTGCGAATTAACCGGATACCTCTAACATTAGTCATAATAAGATCTTTAGCCGCGTCATTGGTTGAACTTCCTTGTGAAATCAGATGGAAATAACTATTAGGGTTAACTCTTGTTTTCAATTATAGTTGTGAGTCACAGAGGTGAAATGAAATTTCTTTTGTAGGATGACTGAATGATGTATTTGGCATTTTGGGTTCAAATACTGCCAAACACATTTTCACTGAGTGATATGTAAATTCTGTAAATCAGATGAATAGAATGGCCGTGACGACACTGCAAAGTTTTGGTTTGGTTTTCAAACTGTAAGTTATTGACTTGCGGGGTAGGTATGACTGTGTGTGTATATATGTAAGTGCGTGTACAGTGTGTGACTGGGATATCATTGACAGAGAGATTGGTTAAAGGGGATGTTCAATACGAAAATATTCCTGTGTACTATCATAGAGACATATTTCAAGCAACTGTTTCTGTCAAATGAAATATGTTTGATGAAGATTCACAATGCTATTTCACATAACATTGTAATAAATATGATAAATTACACACTTAACCTGCAATGAGTATTTATTTACATATTTAGGTAAAAAAATGGTAATTGGTTTTTGAAATCTTGTACTATTAATATTGAAAAACTATTGTAATAATGATGCAAGTAAATTGCATGTCTCCATGGCATTCTAAAACAAGATTTATGCATCAAAAATAAAAAAAAACGAGAAAAGTTCTCTCTGTACTTAATTATTAAGTTTTTTTGTGTCCCCACAACTTAACAGTCCCTAAGTGACGGGGTTTTCAAAATAACCTATCCAATTGTCAACTGAATACTAGACAGCAACACAGCAAGGACACAGTTCGTCGTTCTAAAGGACATCCACTGCGCAAGAAACGGAGATCAGTGGGTATAGTGTGATGGGGACGAGAAAACTACTTACTGAGAGAGTAGTGAAGGCAGTTGAGGGGGAGGATTTTGGTAGGTAGAGGAGATAAAGTGGCGCAAAATGAGATCTGGAAGGAAAAGAGAGAAATGAGGTGGAAACTGATTGAAGGGAGAATGCAAAGAAACATTCTGCGCCTCTTGTAAGCCGCAAGGAAGAGACGAAGTATTGCACAGAGGATATGGAAAATTTGTAGATTACGAAACTGTGGCAAGAAGACGAAAAATAAAATATCTCGAAGTTAAAGGTCGGCAATTAAGGCTTCAGACCGGCGTTTGGAGAGACAGAAATTTTGGACCGGTGTTTGGAGAGACAGAAATACATTTTGCACGGATGTCTTGATATGCCCCAAGTTTGCCAACATTGCTATCTCTCCAGCTCGTGTAAGTATATTCTGTGAGTAGAATCTGATTACTTTAGTACATACATAGTATATTGAAAGTGAGAAGTATCAGAAATATTTTAAATGATCGCAGACTGCCATGCATGCTTGCTTCTTGTGACTCACTAATCCGACTAACCGAGGACGACCCTTGTAGGTATCAGGTATTTGCTTTGCACCGCTGGTATCGGGATTTATGGTGGACAAAAGCTGGTTAATGATAGGTGTTCTAGGGGTTCTGTCATTTCCGCCGCCTCTCATTTCATCATTGCATCATATATCTTCATAATAACCTACCAATCAAAATGATTTATCTACCTTACATATGACCATAGACACTGGTGTCGTAATAAAGTATTCGAAGTAAACTGTCTAAACAAATACATCTAGTTTCCTAGAAATTTGGAAACTGTTTCTTAGAATAGTGGGAGTTTATTCCTGCTCTTACGATTTCAGGATTTCTCCGGCAGTCCTCCGCCTGCGTCTCGTCTGCCCTCGTCGCCTCTTGAAAGGAAACAAGGAGAAAATAACGACTGCTTCTGCGTCGCGGGAAACGATAGTCGCCCCACGTTGGGCGCCATTCGGTAAACACCCTTAGCGGCCGGAATTGATTCGCCGCTGGCGCCCGGAAGGCGACAGCTAGGGCCGGACAATGCACGAGATACAATCCACGAAACACTTCCGCCGCTAAAATAGGAAAATCGCGGAAAATGTTCCATTTTTTGGATGATAATAAAATTGTTATTAATAATAACAGTAAAACGAAATAACCAATAACACTAAATACTCTGGGATTTAAAGATCCTGACGGAGCATTGGTTGGATCATAACGCCAGGTATCACCATTGTAGAAGAGAAACACATTATTAGGGGGCGTGGGTGTTCCAGGGCAATTAAAGACTGAATTAGATATAAGAATGGAAATATTGTGATTTCAGATAGGGTTGAAAACACACTGTAACGGACGGTCACAATATTGTTCATGTAGTAATTGTGGATCTACGAGTCACATTTGAAGACCTAACAAAACAGTTATGTTTTGTGGCCGTCATGACAATATATCAAATGCAAAAGACTACATGACTGAACTGTGCGCACCTCTTACGTAGACATCTTCTCATCCAGATGCACATTCGGTCCACAGAAGAACAAAGATGGGTGCACTTTAACGATGTAGTTTAAGGGGTTTGAGTCTTATCACAATCACCAATGTTTGTGAGTATGCATTATAACACGTGCTGGTCTAATAGAAAAATTAATAACAGATGTGGAATCAGAGTCAATAGTCAGTTCAATAGACAAAACTGCATTTTGTATAATAATTTTTCGATTGATCTTTACCATTTCGTGAAGAGTGATCAACTACAAAGTGTCTCACAATAAATGTTACAAATTTCTAGGGCATGTAGGGGTCTCGATGATGATCACATTTTGATTACTAATGGCTATACGGTGGTAAATCTCATATAACATAATTAAACGTGTGACATTGATTGGAAACTTGTTTTGCTTTGGCGTTAGACAGGTACACAAAAGATCTTGGCCGAAAAACAGTGCACGATAAGTTGCCTGCCAATCAATTTCATATGTCACATGCGTAACTTCGTTATATGAGTTTTCTCACCATGTCTCATAGGCAAAACGTGTTCACGAATTATACACGCCCTAGAAGCTTTTAACATTTGTTTTTGAGACACCTGTATACAATAAACCTGATTATAAAGATATTAACTATCTGAGAACGTCACCTGTCAATCATTTTTAATGATTTTGATAAATGAGTTTTATGCGAAATCCAGTAAAAACTGAAAAAAGGGCAATTTCTTATCAAATACAGAAAGATGAAATAAAATACATTAAACTATTACATTCGATATTTGTCTCACCATTTGTCAAAGTGGTGAAGGAGAAGAACTTTTAATAATTGAAATGTAATCATGCCCGTTTATTTCCAAAGGTATATATATATATATATATATATATATATATATATATATATATATATATATATATATATACACACACACACGATTTCATCAGTGGCGTTATCGTCAGTTGTTGAAATTGATTTTTGCTGATGTATCTCTAGAGAAGTGCTCATAGAAGCATCCTGCTTCTGAGAAACTTGTCACAAACCTCACAACTAGCAACAGTAATAGACTCGTCTCGATCACTTTGTCGTATATCCTGGCTAGAACACTGGCGCGTAGGAACATGGGGAGAGGTAGAAATGGATTATAAATTTTAAACGGATTCCTTGAGGTGCCTCAAGTTTTTCCTATGCTATCTCTTCCTCAAGGAAGTAGTCCTGTGTGAAGAATGTGAACACTTTAGAACATATATCGATGTTATAAACGGTTATACATGTTGCATTAAGATGTGGATCTGTAGAATAATATCCAACAAACCGTCTATGAAAATGTTCGAAGTTTAATATGCTCGGAAATAAAAACATCAAGAGCGGGAATTCTTTCAAATTATCCGTTGTCTGTAAAGGGATTTCAGTGCATTTGAGGTTCTCCTTGCTCCATCTCGGGACTTTTCGGCTCGCAATTGTTTTTCGTTCCTTCTCCGAGAACCTCGCCATTCTGACAACCTTGTCATAAGCAGCTTAATTGAAGTGAATTTTCAAATTAAGTTGGCACCCTGCGCAAGTTGCGACAAGCGCCGGACGTGTCGCCCCCGACTCTTCTCCTCCCGTCATCTCGTCGCTGCGGTGAGGTAATTATTAAGATGTCAGTCCTTGGATAAATAACCTATCAACATCACACGCTATTGTAAGTGTAGCAAGAAATTATTCCCTCCTTAATCGTCTCCCTGATGCTTATTTTCGGGCACGAAGTAAATAATGGCTGTTGAAACCAACCTTTCTAGAGAAAGGGAAAGTAAATTTTCACTTCACTCTCTCAACCATGATCGGCAAACGCAGTTGGAAACGAAGATAATAAAAATCTCTATTTGTTTTCGGTTACAAACACGCTAAAAAATCACTATAGGGAAACAGGAAAAATATTCCATTCGCGTTCTTGCAATGCAAAATAATTTAATTCAGGACGAGAAGAAATAATAATTTCCATGTAAAATCGACGCTTGGTATTGCGAACGAAAACTAATTTAGACGCAATAACGCATCTCTGATTTGCAGCATAAGCGTAGCGGTTTGTACGCTGATAGAACAGGCAGGAACGTTAATGGAAGAGGGATGAGGGTGGGTGACACAGGCGGTAGGGGCAGCGGGGATTTTGAACGAGGACGTGTGGAATGACCGTGTGGTGAGAAGGCGAGGAATTGGAGGGCGCGTTGGCGGAGCGATGGAAAGAAGGAGAATGGAGGGGGACAGGCAGGTGGAGGTGGTGAGGGATGGGGGATGGGTTGGCGAGTCGAGTGTGGGATGGCGGATGGCGGGGTAGGATCGGCATTGAATGGTGGGGAGGGGATGGGGATGGAGGCAGGAGTGGAAAGCGGCGGGGTTGGGTGGCAGTGAAGAAAAGACATGGAATGGAGGGATAGAATAGGGCGGCGCGGTGAGGCGACGGGTCGGGAATGGGGAAGTGGGGTGAGGTGATAAGGCGAAACAGGAATGGGATGATGGGGTGGAGGTGTGGGCGGGGCGGGGGCGTGGCGGCGGGGACGTGGCGGCGGGGACGTGGCGGCGGGGACGTGGCGGCGGGGACGTGGCGGCGGGGACGTGGCGGCGGGGACGTGGCGGCGGGGACGGCGGCGGGGACGTGGCGGCGGGGACGTGGCGGCGGACGAGGCGGCAGGGACGTGGCGGTGGGGACGTGGCGGCGGGGACGTGGCGGCAGGGACGTGGCGGCGGGGACGTGCTGGCGGGGAGGGGACGAGACATGGGCGGCGGGACGAGAATGGGATGGCAGGGAGGAGTGGAGCGACGGGTCGGGAAGCGGTGGCAGAGCGAAGGGGGGGTTACGAGGCGGGGATGCGGAGGCAGGTCAGAATGGGGCGGCAAGGCGGTGTGATGCGGCAGGGCAGTATTGGGGTGGAGGGGCGTGACGTGGCGTTGTTGTGAGGGCGTGGCGAAGTGACGGGGAAGAATCGGTGTGACGAGAACAGAGGGGCAGGGACGGGGACAGGGACTGGGACGGACGGGGACAGGGACGAGGATAGACACAGGGACGGGGACAGGGACGGGGACAGGGACAGGGACAGGGACGGGGACAGGGACGGGGACAGGGACGGGGACAGGGACGGGGACAGGGACGGGGACAGGGACGGGACGTCGGTCGCGCGTGCGGGCGACGATGGAGCGACTGGCCGACAATGGTATGTGATGACGGGAAAGGAGTGGGGAACGGGTCGCGGATCCTGTGAACTGAGGCGGAATTGTAGAGGCAAAACGAGTGGGGACTGGTGCTGGGGAAGGGATCAGTGTGGGGCAAAGATGGGGCAACGGGGCGAGAATGGCATGGATTAGCGGGGAAGGGTCGGAGCGACGTGTCGGGATTGTGGTGGCGAGGTGAAGCTGGCGTATTGATACGGGAATGCGGGGATGGGACAGGATCGGGCGGCGAAGCAGCAGTGGTTGACGGGGCGAGGATAGAGCGGCGGGAACAGGGTGAGAATGGCGGGGAGGGATGGAGCGACGGGTCGGGGTTGTGGTGGCGGGGTGGATCTGGCGTATTGATACTAGTATGCGGAGACGGGACAGGATCGGGCGGCGAAGCAGGGATGGTTGGCGGGACGAGGATGGGGCGGCGGGGACAGGGCGAGAATGGCGGGGAGGGATGGGGCGACGGTACGGAGTTAAGGTGGCGGGGTGAAGCTGGCATTTCGAATCGGGACGGGATCGGGCGGCGAAGTAGGGAGGGATGGCTGGGCGAGGAGAGGAGGGCCCGGGGTGAGAATGATAGCGAATGGCGGAGAGGGATGGGGCGACGGTTCGGGAATGGGGCGGCGAGGCGAGGTGGGGCTACGGAGTGGGGATGGAGGGTGGGGTCGGCAGGGCAGGGGCGGAAATGGAGCGAGAGGTGCCATTAGCAGAAAAGCGTTAAAACAGTGCGGCGTGTCGGCAAAGCGCGTCCACCCGCTCAGTGGTCGGCGGTCTGTGGCGAGTGGGGTGTGGCGAGCTCTGGTCGCGCTCATTGGAGAGAGCTGGGCAATGACACTCTGCAGGGGGTTGCGTGCAACCAGGTGTGTTGAAATAGACCGAGAGACGCCAAACATGGGAGGCTGGTGCAAATGACCTCTTCCGGGAAGCCATCATTCGGAAATGAAGTGCTATTTTTAAATTTTTATTAATACTCTGAAGGTGTAACCATGATTAAATTCTGAATAAAGAGATAAAAGAGGAAAATAAAAATTAGACACAGATATTGGAGAAAGAAAGTTGAAGAAAAATATAAAATGGCAGTACAATGTTTGTGAAAGCAATGAATATTATAATCTGTCTTAACAAGTGTTCCAAGAATTTATAGTATACTTAATTATTTTGAGCCGTGCGGGATCGACAGGGCTTGTGAGGTGGGCAGAGCGTGCGGGAGCGAGCAGAAATACTTAATGGATTATATTGCGTTGAATATACACCAACGCAACGTCCAGTAAGATAATAACTCTTAAATATATATTTAGAAGGTAAATTTTTAAAGGCAAAGGTAAATTTTTAAATATAAAAAAATTAAAAGCAGCATTCAGCAATAATTTAAAAACTTACGTCAACGTTCATCTTGACTATTCTAACATTTTTACCATTAGTGATGTCTTTTAAAAGATATTTTACTTGGATTCGGAAAGACGAGAAAGCAACTACTGGAATAATTAATTGACACAAAACTACGAAAATGGTGATTTACAGGGAATGTAGTTATATAAATGAAGACATTATGATGACGCCAGAGATTGAAAATTGAAGAAGGCAAAGGATGAGGATGAAGATGAGGCAAGAAGGAAGGAATATGAGGAGGGAGAACGAAATATTCTTAGTTGACCGTGAGAATTAAAATGCCTGAATTGCCCTAAAGAGGGTCACAGCATGACAACCGAAAATTAGCAACCGTGCATAGGACGCGGCATCTCTTGAACAACCAAGAAACTATTGGCTTCGTTAGCAAATTCCAAAGTTTTCACGACAGTATACTAGAATGTGTTTACTGTATAACTTTAAGTGTACACATGGGCCAAAGCGTCGGCCTAGCCGTAGTAGGAAGACCGGTACCCGGGCGCTAGCCCCTAAGATCTACCAGTCTGATCTACTACTTATCAAATTCGCTTTCGATAAACTGGTGTTGAACAATAACTCTTTATGCGAACGAAAATTTAGAAACGTCAATTATAGTTGTTGATACTGAGCTGTAGCCCTTAAATACATAAATATACAATGAAAATTTTACTTTTAAGAATTTAACATAAGACTTAAAGCTACTATTTACAAGTAGTTACAAGAGGATTTAGAAAAAAGACGTTTTCATGATAGAATAAATCTTGAAGGGAACAACTGACCTAACCAACTTTTGTCCGTGTGCAAATTGGGGACCAAATAATCCCTTCATCTTTCCACGCGAAACTTACTTTCCAATTCTACGAGTAAATTGGAGGACCAAACGAACCCAGATAAGGAAAAGGAATGATTGAGCACGTAAGCAAGTTAAGGTTTTCTTTGTGCCTTATTGAATATCATCCAGACTCGCTCCTATATCAAAATGAAAAGCAAAGTAAGCACTAGAAGTGTGCCCAAGTTTCATGTTAAGCGTTCTAGAATATTAGCACAGAAAAAGGAAGAATATAAAAATGGAAAAATAAGCAGAATTTCCTTGGTAAAATACGCTGCACATCTATTAAAATCATAAAAAGTTTGTGTATGTTCTATGTAATTGACGAAGGCATAATATAGCGAGCTTTGAAAAGCTCTAGAACAAACATAAGTACTAGTACAACAAAATGACGCAATTTATTCAATCATCGAATGATACAACTCAATGAAAATCAACATTAATCTAAACGTATTTGGAAAGAAATATGCTTTGGTTAATGTTTTAAAAATAATTGCTTTGAAAATGGGCTTCGAAAATAAAGTACGCTTCTACCTGGAAGAGGTAGTCGGTCCCAATTTACGTATGCTCTTCTCTGGGTCAGTCCCAAATTAACGTATGGGTTAAACTTTTATATTCCTTCTGGTCCCCAATTTACGTTCTCCCCAACTTTTGGTCATCACAAGCGGAGGAAAAGAACTGGGAGGAGACAAAGTTTAATGGGCGAAGGCGATAACGGGGTGGTGGATGCAAGGGGAAAGTGAAAGGCGGTTGGTGGCCAAGGAACGGCGAGTGACTGGGCAATGCGAAACGGGCGAAGGGGGGAGGGAATCGGGAGCGTACCCTCGCGTCAATTGCTTTGATATTGCAGGTTGGAGCGCTTTGGCCACTCGCGATTCCCGGAAGAGCGCCACCGCACCACACGTGCCACGCCCCCCTCGCCACCGCAGCTTCATTAGCGAGCGCACCGCGCGCGTGGCCCGCGAGCCCTCGCCCACCCAGCCCTCCCCACAGCGCGCGCGCTCGCGCCACTTCGGCCAAACGCCGCCATCCATCAGCTGGCGCTTGTCACGCGGGCCCGTCGACCTGGCGCTCGCGCGGGCGCCCACACGGGGACACGGATAACCCAGCCGCTGGGAATTTCGGAAACCTATGCAAAGGTGGGCCATTAACGATGCCTGCGGCAATGGAAGATCCATTTGAGTGCGTGGTCTCTTGACTATGAGTTTCATGGTTGATGGCCCACAACCGGGAGCGGTGGTTCAGTGCGTCAACTGATATCACTGCAGCGCCTCTGACCGGGAGATTCTAGGTTCGAGTCCCAGCAGCGGCAAGATTTTTCGACGCTAGCTTTTCAGCTATATTGAGTTCAGTAGCTGTCTGGAGACGAATTCTAGCGGCCGGTTGCTCTGATCGGTAGTTTTTCGTGGTTTCTCCGATCAACACCAGGTGAATGCCGGAGCAGTACTCTAACAAACGGGCCACGGACCACGCGCGACCTGTCCTTCCTCTTTCTTGTCGTATCCTCTCCCCTTACGTACACTTACACTAACATGCACTACACTAACACACATGCCGGGAGACCGGTCGGGGACTTAGAACTTGTCCCGGCTGGGGCGGTGCCCCCATGGGGTGAGATACCTGGTTGGGGAAAACATCGTTAGCCGACGGTAGGTCGGCGTCGGATCTGGCCATCCAGTGGGGGAAGATCACCGCTACCTCCCGCGCAAAAAACACGACTAATGACCATAGAAGTTGACGCGCCCGGAATCACTAACCATCAATCAATCATTGATGACACACTTTATACCTTAGTTGTGACTAACGCATATGAAATTATTATGAAACGTAAAAATTATTCGCTTACATCTTATGATGAGAGATTTTGTATTTAATTTTATTTTCTTCATGTTCGATACATTCATTATTTACAGGTTTTCATTTTACAGGTTTTACATTTACATATTCATATTGCAGGTTTTGATATATTTACACTGCGTTTTAGACATTGTCAAAAAATAAATAGATCAATATCTTTACAATTTTCATTTGCTCTGTGGTTTTTATTTTGTTATTTTCGTTATGACTATTTAGATTTTGAAAAGGAGATTTGATGTCGTGTTTTTACTATTGAGTCGTTGAATATTCTTTGGGAAAACGGAGTTCTAATTCTCTCAGGTTGAAGAGCAACTTGACTAAAATGGAAAATGGAGATGACGGTATGTGTGATTGAATTATCGTGAATAACCTAATAATAAGGAATAACTGAAGTGTTCATTAATATTTGAAACTTTGAACTCTTAATGAATTGTGCATCAAATTGGCAATCAGCATCGTCGCATATCATCAACAGAGCCGATAGTGATAACCATCAAGTCTCTTTATTAACGAACGGCCACTCTGATTTAAACAATTTCAGTTGCCCTTGTAACTTAATTAAAATAAGATTTTTCAATTATTTTAGAATATCTTATTCAAAATGTTATATTTAAGACTGAATTACATTTTAATTTTAGCTCTCCGAAAATACAAACCTTGTTTTGTCATACTTTATAACAGATCACAATCGTTGTGCAGTCAGTCTAAAGACATATTAATCACAAAGCCGATTTTACTTTTCTAAATTAAAAAAAATCGTTAAACAGTGGCCAAACTTATTTAAAATGGCACTCAACTTCTACATTGTTTTAAACTTTTTAACTATAAACCCTTCTACGGGAAGAAACCTTAAATTATACCAATACAGTACTAACAAATTTTATTACATAATTAATTAATACTTATCAAATCGATCATAACAAAACAAACTATTAATTTCAGAGAAATTCTTCTCTAGGATTTATACAAAACAACTTCAATTTCTTAAGTTCATGTTTATGGATAAGGGTAAAAATTAAAATATTATTTCATTTCAATAATGCTTTGCAAGTTTAAGATTTCATCTTCAGAGTCATTAAAAAAGCAGCAACGCAGCAGCTTAGCAAAAGCAGTCACTCTTCAATAAATCTAAAACATTTTCACAAAAAACTAGACGAGATTGTTGAGCAGGTTATTGAAGGATGTACTCCATTCTTTAAGTTTAAATCTTTCTATCAATAAACATTTATATGTACAAGAATTTAGAGAGAGATTGTTGAGAAAGTTATTGATGAATGTACACTATTTTTAAAATTTAAATCTTTCTATGAATAAATATTTATGTGTACAGTTCCGTATTGTAGGAGCTCTGACTGAGCAGCACAAGAATCATTTGTTGTGTCGTAATATTTAAAAAAGGGGAGTTAACTCAAGGTGATCATGGAGAAATTTCTGAAATTTGTAACGGTTGTTCAAAGCGGTAAAGGCGAAGTAATTTTCTGTCGATCCTGCCACCGCCCCATCTCCGCGTCTGGCCCCGGTCCCGCCCGCTCGTTTGGTGGCGCGCCGGCAGCCGGCGCCACGCCCCTGTGTGACTGGCCGCAGCGGTCGCGGTGGCGTCATGTTGGCACAATTTGTCCGCGAGACAGTGAGCGATGGGATGGGCGATTCTTGTCGACTCATTAGAGCCGTGATGGATTTGTTGTTAACGGGGTGCAGTGAACAACTGCAACCCGTCCGCACTCCATTAATTATGACGAATGTTTTATATGTACAGCGTGATGACACGGTGTCCGCACGCTGCCCTGGCTGCCGGCACGATGTGCTCCTGGAGGTTCTTGTACTCGATGCAATTTTGACAGATTACCCCAGAAGGGGGTCAAGTGAGTTTCGAGGACAATTTCCGGTAGGGGTGATTACTCAGCAAACGATTTGTCTTTTGAAAAAGTGCTTATTACATGTGCTTGTAAGTTATTGACTTTTATAGCACGTGAAAATATGTGGAAGAGAGATATTGACTTCGTAAAAAATATTTTTAGACACCCAATAGTGAAAGGATTTCTTTCAGGGGATGTTCAGCGGGATTAAAGTTCAATTTTAAGTACAAGTCCTGAAAGTGAGACGATGCTCAAGTGTTCAGATTCATCTGACACAGCAACAAAGGAAACAAAATACTTTAGTCTTACCGTCATTCAATACCGTCCTTAATGTATCATAAAGTGATTTGTATAGTATTTGAATAAAAATAAAAATAAGTAAGGCTGTCTCAAAATAGTGTATGACGCACATTATAAAATACATTTTATTTTGCTCTCAGGATTGCACCACTCAACCCATAAGTCTCGTGTCACAACATTTCTATTCGCAACATTAGATGTCACTTTTATCACTCGTATCAAAAATAACTATTATCTTCTCGAAAATAACCGGGAGCGGTAGCTCAGTGCATCAACTGATTTCACTGCAGCGCCTCTGACCGGGAGGTCCTAGGTTCGAGACCTGACGGCGGCAGGATTTTCGACACTACCTTTTCAGCTAGGTCGAAATCAGTCGCTGTCTGGAGGAGAGTTCTAGCGGACGGCTGCTCTGATCGGTAGTTTTCCATGGTTTCTCCGATCAACACCAGGCGAATGTCGGAGCAGTACTTTATCAAACGGGCCACGGACCGCCCGCGATCTGTCTTTCCTCTTCCTTGTCCTATCCTCTCCTCTTAAACACACACACTAACATGCACTACACTACCACATATTCCGGTAGACAGGTCGAGACCTTAGAGCTTGTCCCGGCTAGGGGGGTGCCCCGCTGGTGGGAGAGTCCTGGTTAGGGGGAAACCCCACTACCCGATGGTAGGTCGGCGCCGCATCTCGCCATCCAGCGGGGGAAAATCACCGCAATCTCCCGGGTAAAAACATCCACTACACTCACGGGACTAATGACCAAAGCAGTTGACGTGCCACGACGAAACACGAAAAAATCAATCAATCAATTCTCGAAAATATACATTAATGTTATTAGGAATATACAAATTAAATATCAGCGCAATTGAAGCTTGAAAATCGAGACCTTAGCCGAGGTCTTTAATTGTTACAAACGGACGACAGCAGTTAAAATTATTAACAATAAGTCTTTACGCCTCTGTGTTTCGTGTCATTAGGACGATACAACAGTACGCAATTTCGAATGAAGATACCAACTCGCAATATTGTTAATTCAATTAACTGAGAGGATAAATAGGTAGAAATAGGTAAAATAGTATCTCGGCGTATTTGGGTAAAATATAGAATGCGCAAACAGGAACAAATGAATAATGGAAAGGCGCATGAAATGAATTAGAGGACGAGCCAATCAGAGCCTAAATTATTATTTTCCAAGCATAGCTCTGACACAATACTCGCAGGCTTAAGAAGAGTCACGCCATCTCAACTAGTACGAAGATCGTAATAACAACGATAGCATAGGATTAAAAGTTTAATTCTCAATAAATAATGCACAATCTATCCACGGAAATGGGAGTTTTGAAATGGTTGGCAAATCAATCGTCTCCTATATTATTTTAGTTGTATATATACCTTTTGTGGCTCTCACACGCTACCAATCTTTATGAATGAGGTCTGCACAGTAAGAGAACTTCACGGTGACGTGACAAACTGCACTTTGACTTTAAAAATATTTAGGATTCTTTGAAAAAAAAACGCATCTAAATATTCAGTCAAATGCAACCCGCAGCACACGCTCGCATTGTCAACATCTATATAGTTAAATTCCTCCAAAACGAAGCGTTCTAGTCCCTTAAAATCCGGAATTTTGAGGCCAAAGGCCTCAAAGAAACGTTTCCCATATTGTAATCTATAGAATGAGATCTTGGACATTCCAATACATTTTTGCTGGTTCGACGCTTCTCGATTCTACTCACCTGTTCAGAGTCTGACGAATCTACAACTGTATGTGAAATTAAACTAATTATTTGATATTCTACGCGATTGAATTACACGGGTGTACCTTTCTGCTCCGGTAATAACAGTTAATAAGAATAGAATGTATTGAAAAGGGTGTACTGTATTGCTATCAATTTCAAGGAGGCATACAGAACAAGTGACGGAGGATAAGAGGGTCTTGAAGAAAAAGATATGGGCTTAATATTACTGGCTTAATATGGAAGTGGAATAATAGGAAAGAGGGTGAAGTTTAACATACCAGAGTTCTCGCACGGGTACGCTAGTACAATTTAAAGGAAATTCAGAAATCAGAGGTCGAAAGTGAATATGTGTCTTAGATAAATCAGTTTGTTGAATTATGAGTTAACAGTTTTATCGTGGGTACTAGCACCAAAAAACTAGTATCAAGTTTTTTCACAGCTTTTTGAAATCAAGAAAAAGAATTCCTACTAAATAAATTGATAACTTTTAAAGACGAAATAAACGTATTTTAAATTAACGTCGATGATGGGAATGAAATTAATATTAGTTCTTTGTGAAAATATGTATCCTTTGTAAAATCTAAATACATGATGTGTTTGAAGAATCTAGCAAGAGAACAAACTGGCTGAGAGATGTAGAGAACGCAGAGACAAAACTACTGAAGCCAGAAACATTGCGTTTGAAATACAGGATCTTATTACTATGTATGTAACCACTAACAAAGGATTGGAAATTACCCTCCAAAGGAGTGATTTATTACTTCCTCGCTACGGAGAAGAGAGAAAGGTTTGTAATGCTGCGCAAAAAACGGTGAATTCGGCAGAAAAACTTATTAAAGGCCCATAGTAAAGAAAAGGTGGATATATCCAGTTGCAAATTTTAGAAAAATATCCTCTATCATGTGGTGTAACCAGAATCCATGTTTTGTGCGTTCTTGATATCGAAAAATGAAATGACGGCAAAATGTCTGTCCATCTTTCCGTCAGTCCGTTCGTAGGTAACAAAGCGACTAAGCCGTTCTGCCGATTTTCTCCAAAATTGATATTCCCCAATCGATCTGGCTGATGTCGTGGCTCCTTGAATTTGAAACCGATATCTTAATTTTGGGAGGTACTTTACATGAAGACTCTGGAACATTTTCAAAATTAAAAAAATGTTCCATCGTTTTTGATTAAATTTTGTTGTTGAATAGAGGGAAGGACATTTAAGAGAATGGTTCAGGTCTCGTGTTCGTTTTTCGAAAATTGCAAAAGTTCAGAATTTTTTTCGGAGTCTCCCTACTACTAAAATATCAAAGATATTTTTCCCTTAATGAAATCTGTTCCGGAAAATAAAATTTTGAAATAAAATCATGTACAATTTTTCGAAAATTTTAGTACTTTTCGCGTAATTTTGCGTGAAAAGACGGACGAGAAAGTACGTGCTGTTTTAGCATCTCTAGTTTGATTATTGCAATCCGCTTAGTATCTAGACGTTAAAGATGGCGCGAGGTCGGGGGGGGGGGAGGCGTAGCAAGATCGTCTAGAGAAGGCTCTCATGGTCGTCGAGCGTCCAGGCGAGGCAGGGTGAGGGCGAGGAGGGGGAGGCGGTAACGGCAACGGGCGAGCTGCGACCGGAAGGGGCGAGCGCCCGCAGTGGAACGAGGAGAGCAGAGGGAGGCGGAGTTTAGCGGGCCGATTACTTCCATTTTCATAGAATTTATTCTTAATAAGACTAATAGTTAATTATGACTAGGTGCGGATTTTGATGACCTAAAACATCACCAAAAATGATCAATAAAATGCTCTTAAAATGATTTTAAAATGCCCTAAAAGCAAAGAAAAATGACGTATAAATCTGATGAAAACCAGTTCAGGTGAACAGCTCAAGCTGTTACTGATGTAATCGAGGCTTCTTCCTTTCGTTCAAGTAAACTCAGCTTGGAAACTTTTGGTTCGGACCGGACCAGAAAGTATTTGTCTTCAGTTTTTGTGAAATCCACCGAACCCACAATGGTGCTGAAGGCGTCACAGAAAACTTAGTTTACATACAACTGCTGACATTAGAATTTATGAGCGAATTAATGGAATATACTACTTTGGAATTCTGTGAAGAACATTTGTTGTATCTCGAAAATATTTGAAGCAAATACCTTTAAAATGATATTAAAATCGATGAAATTTGAAAAACAAATGCTTTAAAATGACAAAAAGGCAAAAAAGTAATATCAATCGAAATAGACGAAAAATGTAAGAAAAGTCATTAAAATGGGTCATTTCCTATCGTCATAACATAAAATGAATTTATATACTAAAATGCATCGTTTTGAAGTGAAAAGAATAAAATGACATTTCATTAAAACCCACCGCTAATTATAACAATTAAATACCAGTTACTTCACCTAGTAACTCATGTAAACCATAAGTTTTATTACGAAAGTTTTCTCATCACCCAAAAACATTTTTGTTACACTACTATCTATCTTTGAGTAAAAAGATTACGGTAGTGTTTTCGCCCGCTTCAATGACGCATCGGTAACAAACTAAGATTCATTCACATTTTGTTGAGGTTCCCACAACAGCAATTTCAAATTATCCATTGAAATGCATTATAATTATACGTAAAATTCCAAATCTTCGAGAAATTCGAAGAAATCGACACTGAGGTCTCGGATTCGAATTCGGAAAAGTAGAATACAAGGCACTTCTCGTGAATAACATTGAAAATAATTCTTTGATCCCGTTGAATAAGCTGATAAGTCAAAAAAACTTAATTTTACACCGGAGCAAAAAACAATTTTCCTCTGAAGTAAATGAGGAATTAATGATTTTCATGCCAAGGTAATATTCAAAGAAACTGATTGTGTGTAGGTTTTGTTTGAATATCATGAATCCGTGATTTACAGCATTTGTTTAAAGTGTTTTTTTGCTCACCTGTAAAATTAAGTTATTTTGATTTATCAGTTTATTCACTGGGGTCAACGAAGTTTAAATGATTTCATGTGTAATGTTTATAAGTGTATGTTTTTGTGTTATATGTGTATGTACTGCTTACTGTAAATAATGTAAGTAATGTTCGTTGTTAAATTAAATCAGGATGTAAGACGAAGTATATTTGGATTAGTTTGTAAGTATCTAGTTTGTAAGCTAGGCCATAAGTTAACTATGTAAATAAAATTTAAGAATAAATATTGCCATTGAATAGCATTAAAACCGAGCGCGCGCTTGTGGTGCGCAAGTGACTGGGGTGGGGTAGGGTAGGTCGGGGAGGTCAGGGCGGTGGCGGTGCGGCCTCGCGCTGCTCGTGTGCGCTCGCCTAAGCTGCAAATTAGCGCCGCTCGCCCGCGAATCCCGGCGCGCCACCGTCGCTCACGTCGCTTCCGGGGGCGTCGCCACCCTCCCCTCCCCACCTCCCCCCACCCTTCTCCTGCCCCTCCAACACACGAGGCGATAGATGACGCGTGGTGCGGAGCAGCAATGCCGCTTCAACGACTCTCTTTTCTTCTGTCTGCATGCTTTTAGAGAACAATATTTTTAGTACTCTTGAATTATTATTATTATTATTATTATTATTATTATTATTATTATTATTATTATTATTATTATTATTATTATTATTATTATTGTAGAAAGATGGTTGATTGATTGATTTTCGTGTTTCCGGGCGCATCAGCAGGTCATTAGTCCCGTTAGTGTAGTGCATGTTTAATAAATAAATATAATATAAAATAAATTAAATATACATATTGAAGAAATGTTTAACAACATACTCATGTAAAGCCTTTTTAATAATATGCAGAAGGCGTCGTCTAATTTAGTGGCTAAAACATTCATAAGTAAGCAACACAAATGAGATATATCAAGGAATGGATGTGCAAAAATTAGGAGTGAACAGCGGCAAAAAGCAATTATGGATGACTGTTTGTTATTAATGATTTATAAATTTGATGAAGTTTCAGAATGTCATTTTTTGTATTCATAGTATCATTTAACATAATATACGCCATTTCTGCAATTTGTCTTTTAAAAGTTAGCTTTTCGTGATGTAAAATTTCAATATGTATATTTAATTTATTCCTTTGTTTTTCACTACAAAAAATGTAATGTTTATTGTCAACCGCTTGTCAAATGCTTTTGAAAAAGCACATGCCAAATGTGCGAAACGTTTAGCAGCAATAAATGTCTATGAATTATACGTCTTAATTCCTGGTATCATCGTAGATTGATCCTATTTGGTTCAATAATTTTAAAAAAGAACCATCTTTCTACAATATTAAAACGGGATCAACAGGAAGATATTTAACCATTCTATTATTATTATTATTATTATTATTATTATTATTATTATTATTATTATTATTATTATTATTATTATTATTATAGGAATAGTAGAATTTCTTCCTGTTAATCCTATTTTAACGTTGCAAATAGATGACTCGTTTCAAATATTATTGGACCATATAGGATCAATCATATGAAGATACCAAGAATTCAGGCATTTATATTTTATAAATATTTATTTTTAGCTTTATATTTCCCACATTTGGCATATGCCTTTTCAAAAGCAAATATAGAAGACGCGGTGACAATAAACATTACATTTTTACGTAATGAAAAACAAAGGAATAAATTCCGTATATGCATTTTAGAGCTAATCAGTGTTCAACATACAATATTATGAACACTTTTTTATAATGTGCCGAAAGCGCCGTCTAACTTGGTGGCTAGAACAATTCATGTGCAATCTCTTGTATGCAGTTTCCAGATATATAAAGGAATGGATGTACAAAGATTATGGCAATATGGAGTGAATGGATACAATATGGAGTGAATTGGCAGTGCTGAAATGGTACATATTATGTTGAATAATGCTATGAACACAAAAAGTGACGTATTAAAACTCAATCAAATTTATAGGACATAGATAGTAAACAAGCATCTTTAATTGCATTACCGTTGTTCACTTTATATTGTCATAATCTTTGCACATACAACAGCCAGCCAGATTGACAGTCTGTCGAAATCTACAATTTTTATTGTTTCTTCATTCTTATGCAGATTTTCTGGGGAAGATATTTTTAATTTACTTTCTGATTAGAATATTATTAAGTTCGTTTTCGGTTCTAATAATTGGAACGAAGAATTTTTCAAGCTTCTTGTAATTTACACTATTTCTAAAATAAATATATTTACGCGTAGCATTATTTAGCTTTGTAATAACGGTTTTCATACAATTTTCTACAACGAACATTTTATTTTATTATGTATCTTTTCTTGATATGTTCTTTTCCTTATTTCCATCAGCTTTTCTAACAGTAATGTATCCGACGTTGTGTTATTTCATACAAATAACAGATGTAAATTAAAACGTGTTTTATTCAAGTAGCATTGCACTAGAATACACAAGAGAGTGGAAACGTGTATAAGCTCTTGAGGGAAAATGCAGAATGTAATGTTTTGTACATAAAGAACGTTTGAAGTCGCGTTGAAAGACTTCTTAGAAAGTCCATTCCAATTTCTATTTCAATTACATTAAAAGTTCTGTATATTACAATTTTCAATAAGGTAGGAAAGAGATTTTTCGTATTTGCTCATTCAATAATATGACATAAATGTATTTTGATATACCAAAATGACGAACCATTTTTGTTTATGAAAATGTGATTTATATGAAGTAGAATCTAGGGATGTCAATAGATGATCGCGGAGGGGGGGAGTCGCTATGAGACAAGTAAACAAGCGGCGTTAAAGATCATTTTTCGATAGGTGAAGAGAATGTGCAAGTGACCGGGCGGAGGCGGAAATAGTATTGCTTTTATGTTAGATAAAAGAGAATGATATAGATTTCTGATGCTTTATGTTTTATGAAGAACAACTCTCTAGCAACACTAGACACTCTCTCTAGCAACGTGGTAATGAGCAGGTCGGCTCCTGACATTTTACCAGGTCGAGGAAAGACAACCAAATCCGATGCAATAACTTGTATTATTATTAAGTCTATCGTTTCTTATATTACGATAAAACGTTCTCGTGGGAAGAGACGAAGGAATTCTACAACGTAATAGTCAATACGTGCATAGGCGTCCACCCGTGACGCGAGTAAAGGAAGTAACGGGTAATAATAGTATCGCTGGGAGAATTTGAACTTGATCGCGAACATTAGGTGGAGGAATTTATGAAGAAGGAAGATTCTGCTGCGACGACGGAGAAGATTCTATGGGGCGCTTTTGAATGGAGAAGTGAAGAGCGCGCGAAGATCCGAGAATATAACAAGGTTGTTTTATTATTATTACAAGATAGAGAAAACTGGTCATGATGAAAGATAATTTCATTTTGATTACTTTAACAATTCTTGTTAAACTTTTATCAGAATCATAATATTTCACATTATAATAAATTCCAATTTGTTACTTTCAAAGAAAGCTGATTATCATTATTCGTTACGTGCAATCCAGTAGTAGATATTTTGATAAGATTTTCAGATTCCTCGCCACTCCGTATGGATGTCAGATTGAGTAATTGGTTGTAGAGTAAGTAGCAACAATTATGAACTTCGAACCCAATTAACTGAGCTAGCACGACATAATTTTGAATGAGAAATATTAAAATTACGTATGAAACATCAGGGTTACAGTCGTAATTATTTCCTGGCGCTCAAATCAAAAACTAAATTATTCGGAAAATAATTACGAGTGTCATTCAAACGAAACGAGTTATGAATCTAACGTAATTAATAATTCGTAAAATTACGAATTTTTGTGGGAGAAGGGTTTGTTCCAGTATTAAGATTCCCAGGTTTGACATATTAGGAGAAACTTGAAAGCCGTAAAATTCCATTGTTAACTAGGCAATTGACTTTGTGAATAATACTTAACAATGGATTTAAATAGTGTTATCATAATTCACGAGTGAGACGTTATTTCTCCCAAGCTCTATAGATAAGGGATATATTATCGCGTGTGAATAAAGCTCTGTTTAATCCCGTGTCATGGAAGAGGGGCTGAGGGAAGAGGGCTTTAGTATTAAAAAATGTTTACATACTGTAGTATCCAAACAAAGGCAAAACTTCATAAAATGGTTTTTTATTCAATATCCAGGTACAATAATGAGAATCCCGTATACAATACCCAAAGTTCCGAATAACCTGTAGAGTGTGCCAATTGCGAAGCCGTTTCACCGTAGTCCAGTAGAAGTTCCATACACAGCCGAGTCGTAGAATATCCACCAGAGAGTTCCGTTTCCGTAGCAAAGGTCGTCGTTATCACTAATCACCACTCTACACTCCGTACACCACTCGCCAGAACACCATTGCCAACACCGTCGCTATCAGTCTGCCCTGGCGTCAGGTCGGGGCCCTCTTATAGCCCGCTGGGGCTAGCGGCCCGTCGACTAGCTGCGGAGTAGGGGCGGTGGCGAGTCCCTACCCGCTTGTTCAGGCGTGACGGCCGGCCCGCAACGGTCGCCTTCCCCTCCGACCGAGGGCGATGACGCCCCGCTGACGTAGCTCGGTGGCGGGTCTTTCAACCGCGCCCGGGCGGTCACGACACATACTTATATACAGAGTAATACTTTGTTGGGTATTACTATCAATATGCTTCAGAGATTATGCGATTGGGTGGTTGTTAATACAATACAGGTACTGGTGCCTAATAGCAAATATTACAAACTACTGGGATATGAACACGAGTAAATAATTATACCCTTTTGCCAGTCAATATCTAGTGGGACATTTTATATTACGGAGTAACACATGTAATGTATGCCCCTATATGTTAGACAACCTTGAATGCACAATTTCTTGCAAGGCAGATACCTAAAATTGTCTTGTCTCCATTAGAACCTGCAGTCAAGTCACTTGCAGAACATATGTAGATAAGGAGTTGTCTAACATACGGAGCAAATGTAACATGTGTAACTCCCTTGTTTGAAATTTCCCTCTATACGTTCAGTGACAAAAAGCGGTAATGTTCAAACCTTCTATACCTTCAAAATGTTGCCAACATTTCGAGTCACCTGTATAATAGAGAAAAGGTTGGAGATTTCAAACATGGTGAATGTGTGGGTTTACGTTAGATCCCATCCGCATAGTGAGAAACCTTCCACGACTGTTGTGACGGGGTGTTGCTTGCTTGCTTGTTAGTGATCCCGGACGCGTCACATAATGACATCATTAATCCCGTAAGTGTAGTCAATATTTTTTCATCGAGAGGTGGCGGTGATTTCCCCCCACTGGATGACGAGATCCGACGCCGAGCTAACGGGGTTTTCCCCAACCAGGTATCTCCCACCATCCGGGTACCACCCCAGCCGGGACAAGCTCTAAGTCCACGACCGGTCATCCGGCCTGTTAGTGTGTGTGTGTGTGTGTGTGTGTGTGTGTGTGTGTGTGTGTGTGTGATGAGGATAGAACAAGGAAGAGGAAGGAAAGATGATGTGTGGTTTATGGTCCGTGGCCCGTTTGTTAGAGTGCCACTCCGGCATTCGCCTATTGTTGACTGGAGAAACCACGGAAAACTACTAAACAGAGCAGCCTTTCGCTAGAATTCTTCTCCAGAGAGCAACTAAATTCGACCTAACTGACAAGCTAGTTTCGAAAATCCTGTTGCGCGGGAGACTCGAACCTAGGACCTCCTGGTTAGAGGCACTGCAGTGACATCTATTGATGCACTGAGCCACCTGTTGACGGGTGTTGCGAGTCCGCGTTTATGCCCGAAAAGGAGAAATGAAAATAAATGCGAATTGGATCTCATATGTTTTTGACTGCACGTGTAGCAGTGCCGGGATGGCAACGGTATGCCAGGTACTAGGTTTTCGAGATCTTAGTTACGTGATAATTATCCAAAATGTAAAGATATGAAAAGGAAAAAAGAGGGGACCCACATTTGAGTATACTAAAATTGACTTCAAAACGCAAATATCTAAAGTACGATCAAACTAATTTTTTTATCTCTTTGACACAGAAGTACAAACACAGAAATGAACTTATAGGTTAATAAATTTAGCTGAACATCTTGAATCACTGTCGTCTGTCAATTGTTGTATTTGACAACGTTCCGGACGTTTATGCATTACACTGTCGGGTTGAAACGACACATCTCATTCATATTATCAGGGAGAACAATAAGGAAACGGAAAAACATGAAGGAAGAGGAGGAGAAGAAAGAGGAGTAAGAAAAGAAAAGAGAAAAGGAGAAAGAACCATTGTCTACGATCAGTAGATCTTGATTCACATAACGAATTGTAATTCTTTCCTTTTTTAGCTAAAAAAGCCCAGTTCAGCGGGCCTCGACCGCTTAAATAACACAATAAATAAGTCAATAGCGATCAAATCATGCTAAAATTCATACATTTCAATAGACGGAAGGACGTTAATCAAGAATATGGAATTTGATTGGTGTGAGTGAAAATAACACATGTGGATTCGGTGTCTGACGCACTAACATCTGAATTTCTAATAGCTGCGGGAGTTTTCGCCGAAATTAATCATATCTAGAGCCCAGAAGTTCGAAATTTTATTTTTACTAAAATGGGCTTCGAAATATGATTTTATTCTTACTTAAATAGAAGTGAAAATACGCATGTAAACAATAAAAAATAACAATTTACCAAGAATAATTGTAAAATATTTATAATGATATAATTTTTACTTTTTTATTGTAACTAAATATTACATCAGCACTTACCCGAAAGGAAGGATTTTGTATTTATAATCGTCGTTTTTTTCACACTATGTCCATCAAAAATATAATTTTTCAGTTTCACTATTGAAAATTATTCGCATGGCGTACCCAATTTTGCTACGATGGATTCGTGTTTGTTTTACTCACCAAGAGGTCTTTATTGAGACCATTCTATCATTTTGGGGTCATTTAAGGTCGCATCAATATCTAGGTCATTAGCGACCATTATTGGAGTTAACGGTATGGTAACTGTTAAGATGAAACGATATGGTGATGATAAGGAGTGAAAGGACAAACACAAATACAACCATGCATGAGACGAGACTCGTGCCAGCGTTCCTTCTGTCTGGGATCGCTACGACACTATTGTCTTAGCGATCTCAGCTACTGGATCGGCTTTCTAGGATTTTTTATTTATTGTTTTTTTCGCTTCACGCAAAAAACTATTCATAGAAGGCTTGCATCTAGACGGTCGATTTGTTGTCATGTGAATTCGAGGGACCACGGTTGACGTTTTGGGAAAAACTATAAAAGGTGTCCGTTCGCTTAATAATTAATATAATCAAAGATGTTGCACATGTTACCAATAACATTTATAGTATTCAAATCCACCTATATATGATATTCTTTGAAACTACAAATAAAAACAATGGCAAACACAGCAACATAAGATAACACAGCAAAGAAATACAAAATGAGGCTTATGATATAAGTAACGAAGTTGTGTGAAGTGATAAAGAATCCTTATCAGTCTTCCACACAAAAAATGATAAATACCTAATGAATCTTATAATACAAGTAAACAAGCTGTGTGAAGTTTTAAGAGCTCTTATCAATCTTCTACAGATAGGAGATTTCAACAATCTGATTTCAACAATTTCTTTAGATAATACTTCAGCATGTGTACACAGTCTATACAAATACGAAAATATATAGTATTTTTCACTACAAAAAGTTAAGACAGCAGATAACATCTATTTACACCATGGTTACAAACAAAGAAGCAATTTAGACCCAATATTCGCGTAAACCAAGGTTGCTTGTGTAAATATATGATAGGTTTTCAAGCAGATCTGAGTACGGAAAACAAGAATATTTTTCCATATATTTAACAAATGAGGAATTATAATTACATTGCCCTGATCATTTTTCTTTCATACAGAGGAACACTATAAGGGATCTGAAATAATCCCCCAATTAAGAGGTTTCAGTACACATTATTTTTCGTCACATGTGTCACACGTTTTATAGAGTTTCTTTAAAAATTTAGTTTGTCACTCACGTTATTTCCTCCACGGCTCACTCTGTGTCACACCAGCCATGGGATGTACCCACGAGTCCAACTCCCGAAAGCCGCGACCTTTCTGTCAAGGCATTGGTTCGTCGCGGGCTTGTGGTAGTCGGTAGGGAATGCTACCCAGCTGCACGCCTGAAAACCTTTTTTCCGGACCCGCGTGAGACCTCGGGTCGCGTTGCACCGCAGCGACCAGCTTCCTCGCGTGGCCTCTGATCCGACCCCTTCCGCCTTGGGTTGATTCAAAGTCTCGCAGCGTGACACCGCCGTGCGTACACCACCAATTCCAGACGCAAAACAAGAGCATTCTCTCACGCGCACGCATTTCCACTCCAAAAGTTCCGTGACTCCTTTCTCTTCGAAAGGAAGCGCTCCCGTTCGCCGCTACGGCGCGGTAGCAGTGGCGCGGACATTCAAATCCCCAATGTCTCTGCCTCACGTAAACGCCACGCTGCGTCGCACTACGAAATGATACATTGTGAACTCCCTATTGTTAGTTAGTTAATGCCTTATTTTACGTGGCGAGACTCGGGCCATGAGGCCCGCTCTTCCGTCTAACCACGCAAATTTCGCTACGCTCCTTTCACTACCTAGCGGAGAAAGGAGGTATTATCTTGGGCGACGAAAGAGGCGGAACTCAATTTTGCTCAGAGGCTTCATTTAGGCTTGAGGATATTTTACATGCAGTAAATCGACTACATGGGACAGCCGGCTTTACTTCCCCTCCGAAGGAAGGCGTACGAAAGATTTTTTCGCCCTTAAAAATCCACGGCTTCGATCGGGTTTGAACTCGCAAACTCGGGTACAACAGTCCTAACCGTTGTACCACCGAATCCGTATTGTGACTTGAAGTATACTCACTGAAAATGTTTTTGTTCTTCGCACTTTGCAACAGTGAAGGACCTCAACATTTATGGCCGCATCACTGCGAAGGGTACGCAACATTTAATTAAATACAGAAAGTGGCGACACGAAAGGTAGAATGGAATTTACTCTGAGCGGTCAAAGCCTGTCGGCATCAATGAAATAGTCCAAAAATCTTGGTTCGTATCATCGGCCTTTCTCATTTCGATTTTTATCATTTCCTGACTCAGAAGCCTCCAGTTGCAGAGAAAGGCAATGCAACAGTTCCTTCGTGATGACCAGATTTATAGGTACGTTGCTAACTTCATTACTGTCAGAAGAAAAAAGAAAACAATGACAAAAAGGAAGAAAAGGTCAAAAGAAGGCAAAACACAAAGTTTTATTATGTAAAAAGAATATTCATGATGCGTGTTGAATGTTCATGATGTTCATGATGCGTCGTTTTCAAATATTGTAATATATCGGGATTAAAATATAAATGTAATCCCGATAATTGATTGTTAGTGATTCCGGGCACGTCAACGTAGGTCATTAGTCCCGTAAGAGTGCAGTTTTTCCTCGCGAGGTGGCGAGATCTGCCCCCGCTGAATGGCGAGATCAGGTGCCGACTCACCGTTGATAAGCGCGGTTTTCCTCACCAGGTTTCTCCCCCATCAGCGGGGCACTGCCCCAGCCACCGAGCTCCCGGTATTTGTCGTAGTGTAGTGTATGTTAGTGTAAGTGTGTGTAAGTATGGTGTGAGGATAGGAAAAGGAAGAGAAAAGGAAAGATCGCGCACGGTACGTGGCCCCTTTGTTAGGGTACTGCTGTGGCATTCGCCTGTTGTTGATCAGAAATCTACCGATTAGAGCAGTCGGTCGCCAGAAATCTCCTCCAGAAAGCGACTGAATTGCGATTGACCGTGCTGACAAGCTAGTGTCGAAAATCCCGCTACCGTCGGGACTCGAATCTAGGACCTCTCGTTCAGAAGCACTGCAGTGACATTAGTTGATGCCCTGAGCCACCTCTTGCAGTATAATGTCGATGAAATTAAAGCGATATTATATGAATGGGAAAATTATTTTCGGTGCGCTTTAATAACATTTTAAAAATACAAGTAATATATTTTTTTGACGTGACTGATTAGAAAAGAAATGGCGCACCGTGAATGAATAGTGCACGAAAAGCGGAAGTTGAAGGACAGTGTACCTACGGGTTATTGATTTCGAGGTGGAGACTGTATGAGGTGGCTCAGGGCTTCAACTTATTATCAGCGCAGAGCCTCTAATCGGAAGGTCCTACGGTTCGAGTCCTGACGGTGACAGGATTTTCGACACTGTATAGCAAGGTCGAATTCAACCGCTGTCTGGAGAAAAATACTAGAGATCAGCTGCTCTGATCGATAGTTTTCCGTGGGTTCTCCGATCAATATCAGGCTAATATCGGAACCGAACCCTAACAACCCGAGAATGGACCACGCACAAAAATTATTGTGGTGTATTTGAGAGTTCGTCGATATGGTGTATTTGAGAGTTTTACCATGAAAATAATCGTATGAGTTGCGTAGATGAAGCAGTTATTTTAGTTTATTTACCCATATTGCCGAAAGTTATTTAAAAAATTTCATTACATCAACATTTAACATTTCGAGGATGTTAGCCGGTGTGCTTTCTACATCTATTACTACTGGATGTAGGTACTACCCAAGAAGCATATATGTCTCAGGCCACGCATTTAAGCATGAAGCATATATGTGATACGTAACAGTGCAATAAAAGTGACTAATGGGAATTATACATTCATGCAAACATTCGAAAATTGCAATTTTCACGTAAATTAAAAAATTAATGTTTATACAGAATTATTTTTCTTTTTGAACATTATGTCATTTAATTATTATGTTTTTCTGATTCTCAACTTTAATAAATGGAATTCATAAAAAAATGTGTGTTGTTGGGAGAGGTGCCATAAAGTATTAAATAGCCCCATGCGGGCATAAAGAATCCGAAAGACTCGCAAGAGTATTAAGTATACCATTTCGTGTTTTGTTTCAGTTCCGTTAACACAGAGTTATAACTAGTAAACTGTTATATTTATTATAAATCTGACTATGATTTTTATCCCCCTCGGGTGGCTCATAGACTGATTGCTAGCATTTTGTGAGGCTCTCCCGTGTTCGATTCCCGATCAAGGCAAAAATTAAGCTGTAGCTCTCTGATTCAAATTTTCTCAGTTTCTATAGTTATGTACCGGGAGCAGTAGCTCAGTGCATCAACTGATGTCACTACAGCACCTGTGACCGGAAGGTCCTAGGTTCGAGTCCTGACGGCAACAGGATTTTCGACGCTAGCTTTTCAGCTAGGTCGAATTCAGTCGCTGTTTGGAGAAGAATTCTAGCGACCGGCTGCTCTGATCGGTAGTTTGGACCATGGACCGTGCGCAATCTGTCCTTCCCATTCCTTGTCCTATCCTCTACACTTACACTAACATACACTACACTACCACATATTCCGGGAGAGCGGTCGGGAGCTTAGAGCTTATCCGGTTGGGGCGGTGTTTGCTGGTGGGAGAGTCCTGGTTAGGGGGAAACCCCACTAGCCGACGGTAGGTCGGCGCCGGATCTCGCCATCCAGCGGGGGAAGATCACCGCAATCTCCCGGGAAAAAACATGCCCTACACTAACGGGACTAATGACCAGAGCAGTTGACGCCCGGAAACACGAAAAAATTAATCAATCAATCAGTCTGTAGTTATGTGAAGAGGCCAAATAAGTTATATATGGTGATGGAAATACGTGAGATGGTGGCGGCGATGGTGTAACGGTTAGCGTACGGGCTCTTGTACCCAAGTTCGCGGGTTCAAACCCGATCGAAGCCGTGGAATGTCGAAAAATTCCTTCGTACGCCTTCCTTTGGAGGGGAAATAAAGCAGGGTGTCCCAAGTTTTACTGCATGTAAAAGATTCTCAAGCCTAAATGAAGCCTCTGAGCTAAATTCAAATTGCTTCATTCCTCGCCCAAGAAATACCTTCTTTCTTCCCTAGTAGGTGAAAGGAGCGTAACGAAATTTGCATGGCCTGAGTCTCGCCACGTAAAATAAGGCATATGTCATATCTTCTTTACCCCTCAGGCGTGGGCAATAAATAAAACAGGGTTCAGGCCTAGGATACGTCGGATTAATATGACTCTAAAATGTCGAATACATGCATTATGGATTTTAATTGTGTGCCATGAATTATGAGAACACTTGTGTTCTCATTACATATTATTACAACGATGAGTGCAGTTTCGTAAATTTTGATTTTCATTAATAAATGATTATAATCTATTTTCCTTTCCTAATTGGAATGTAATAGTATTGTGTAATTGTTGGAGTCATATAAGTTTATGACGTTTTTTGTTTTCACAAACATCGCATTTTATGCATTTCTATACGCGCTAGCCATCAACGGGAGTGCTCAACGCATTGATATGCGACTAGTTCTGCGGAACACAAGGCAGACACACGCACCCTTCCTTTCGCGTCGGGAACAGAGGGCTCTCCCTTGCGAAAAACACCCGCCCTTCGCCGCAGAGGGCCGCTTCGAATCCCGGCGCCGTCGCCCATCAAAGCCCAATTACAAGAGCGGGCGGGGAAGGGGGAGCGGGCGTGCGCTAACCGCTCTTTGATGACGGCGCACCAGGTTTTACCTAAGGTGCTGACGGCACCGGTAGTTGCGCATTAGCAAGCGGGCGGCCGCGGAGGGGGCGGAAACAGGGGCTGGGACTCTGAGGTAAAGGATGTAATGGCTAATGTTTTCACGTGAGTCCGAGATCAGTAATTTTTTAAGCTCGACGGAAGAGGAAGATCTGCGAGGTGAGGGTCTTATCTCACGATTGAGTGAGGGGTTTGATTGATTGATTTTTTCGTGTTTCCGGGCGCGTCAACTGCTGTGGTCATTAGTCCCGTTAGTGTAGTACATGTTTTTCTCGGGAGATGGAGGTAATCTTCCCCCGCTGGATGGCGAGATGCGGCGTCGACCTACCGTCGGCTAGTGGGGTTTCCCCCTAACCAGCACTCTCCCACCAGCGGGGCACCGCCCCATCCGAGACAAGCTCTATACTCCCGACCGGTATCCCGGAATATGTGATATTGTGGTGCATTTTAGTGTAAGTGTGAGTGTGTAAGAGGAGAGGATAGGACAAGGAAGAGGAAGGAAAGATCGCGCGCGATACATGGCCCGTTTGTTAGGGTACTGCTCCGGCATTCGCCTGGTGTTGATCGATGAAACCACGGAAAACTCCCGATCAGAGGCCGCTAGAATTCTCCTCCAGACAGCGACTGAATTCGACCTAGTTGAAAAGCTGGTGTCGAAAATCCCGCCGCTGTCAGGACTCGAACCTAGGACCTCTCGGTCAGAGGCGCTGCAGTGACCTCAGTTGATACACTGAGCTACCGCTCCCGTGTGAGGGGAATTTGTTTAGAAAAGTACCTCTATCTTCGTGTGATTTGATATTTGTTTTACAATTTAAAACACAACATATATCTTAAGTATGTAGTGCAGTGGACAAGTGTTGGTATTATTGAGAATTTAAACAGCTGACACTGATTGTATATAATTATTATGAGCGAAACATAAACGAATCGAAGTCGCTTGCTTGCTTCTGGATCTCCAAAATTAAATTTCTACTATGGATGATTTGAAAAAGGGCGACGAAATGAATATGCCGAATGATATAGAAGAGGCGTAGTAAAATAAATAATTTGATAGCGGAAAAGTTTAAAAAGTATGATATGAGAATATCAAAACTTCAACTGGAAAGGAAGTAAAAATTTGAAAGGAATCGTCAATGAAAATAATATTTGTTTGACATCCTTTTCCATCGTCTCATCGATATTTCGGTGCTTGTGTTTTATTATGTAGGGAATGGGACAGTATTAATAACTAATTTAAGTTAGAAACGTTATAAACAAGTAAACTAGAGGTTTTACAGAATGACACGCTTTCTCGTAGTAGTTAGTTTTCGATTGGCCTTACTCTCTCCTCAGTTGTCATTTATTGGCAGTCCGTCCGTCCGTCCGATCATCCATATCTCAACAACACTAGCACCTCAACTATTTGTAGATTTTTTTCCCAAAATAATCATTCCCCGGTCGATCTGGCCCGACTCAAAGATCTACGATTTTGAAAATCAATTTTTGAAATTTTGGAGGTACTTTACATCTAGCTCCTGGAATATTTTAAAAATTTTCTCAAAAATGACTTCAAATTTGTTCTTTAATTTTCTTGATAAAATACATATATAAGTGGATGTTGGTATATTTAAGAGTGGTTAACTCCGAAACCGTGTCCATGAAAGTTGACTTATCTACGTCTTTTTTCACCCAGAAGGTTTATGTGATGTTAATTTTGTTGTAACTTTACTAGATGGCGCTATAGAACAAAATTAAATATTCATGTCAAATCCAACCCGCAACACCCAACATTTTTTTAATATATATCGTTAAATAATTCCTAAACGAAGCGTTAAAAGGCATTAAGACCTTGGAGCATTACGGAATTAAGGCACTAAACTTTTTAGGCCAACAGCCTCAAGGAAACGTATATCTCACCGTTATCTACAGGAGAAGATCCTGAACATTCTATTACATATTTGCTGGTCCGACGTGTCTCGACGCCTCTCGATCGAAAGCCGTCAAATTGACTTCTTCCCATTAGCTGCTAAACTGTGTGCTCGGTGTGTTGATTTGTATTGTTTATATAGTATCTCTCTTCAGAGAAACCATGGACGCTCTCTTTGCTGAAAAGCATTAGTGTTCATCATAACTGAAGTGTGGGTGCTAGAAGTCGGTGATGAAATTAAACGCTATCGGAACTGTTATCTTACGACAAAAAGCAACAGACGAGTGAGCAGGCAGACATTTCGTAATTATTTTGTTGTCAATTGCATATATTCTTATTACTGTTTTGGTATTATTAGCCAAGCGAATGCACATGGTTTTTACAAAGCTACTCTGGTAACAGTGCGTTACTTGCTTCTTGGTTGAATTGGATGTTTTCAAATAATAGCTTAGATGTTAGAGCAGAAAATGCAATATTACGTACCTGTTTCCAATAACGCGAGAAAGTATGTGCTGTTACACCAATAGTTTATTTTTACACTCTATGAATGGATGGTGAAATATCTATGAGTGGATTGATGAGTGGAACACTTATTGTTTATTCTGAAATAAATAAATTTCATAATTTCAAATTAAGATAAAATCTAAAATTAAATTGGATTCTTAGATTGCTTCAAAATATATTATTAGTATTTTATAGTTACAAATTTAGGTTCTAGCGATCATACCTAAATCAAAACAAATGATTTATTTTGCTTGATTTTTTTCTCTATTATCATTTAATAGTGTATGTATCCTGATGTAATGATTATTAAGTTATTTTGCAATATACGTTAAAATTGAATATAGAATGCGGAATTGTTTATTTAGGGCAAAGATAACTAATTAAAGCAGACGTAAATGATGAGCGTATATTTTTAGTAGTACCACTCTTCCAAAGAAGGGCGTGAAGATGCAATATGCAGTCCTACAACGGGAGTAAAGTAAAGAGAATCCTGCATATTTAGAATATGACCAACAGAAATGAGGAAAAGGTACACTTTCATCTTATGTTGGTGCGTAACACATTCTTCAGATAGAACACATTCGTTAGAATTACTCGCGTGGAAAGATTAATAAACGTTCTGAACTACACAAGAATGCAGAAGGAATAGGCATTTACACCGAGGCAATGAGAACCAAGTTCCGATATTGACAGAGAAATAAGATGATCTGATATTTATTGGAGACGAGATGGAGTGCCATGTAGAGCGAGCCTTGAGAATCTATATGCATTTTAAATAATGTACTACTTCATAATTGAATTGTTTTAGAAATTAGTCAAACGCCAAAAATTGAGTTAATGAATAATAATTTTTGAAAAAGGTTGTACACAATTTTTTATTTGACAAAAATATTTAAATATCTTCTTCTTCCAGCAAGAAGATTCTACTAAAAATAGTATGATGTTAGACAGTTTATTCTTTTCCCAAAATTGTCCCTTGACTGGTTTCTCATATAATTAATCAATTAGAGGCAAAGATAGATGTTGACTGTCGTCTCTGCATTCCAACCGCATGGGTCAGGATTCCATACCCACGAGGGCAAGAGAAATTTGTAGCATTCACTTAAATGTCGCATTGTGATCGGAACAATATGGAAGCTGCCTAGGACATGAATGGTGGTGAGCAGTGGCAATCACGCTATGAGAGGTGTTACTCCCAGCGCCGCTAGGTGCTTCGGAAATTTGTGAATACATGAGGAAAGCTACGATAAACTACGTCACTTCCACCTAATTACATAGTATGTTTCATTATTGCTGCTCTCTGGTGGTGCATTGAGGAACTGACTAACCTTCAGGCACACGACTGAACAGACATTACGCGTTAGGTGATAATAGTCAGCATTCAATTAGCGCGGCATGTAATTGATATCTGCGAATCCTTGAAAAGGAAGTTGCAAACGGAGTTAAATGGATAACTAATTATGATAGGTGGTAATTCATAATGAATGCCAACGAACGGGTTATGGATTTCCGACAAATGATTATCAAAAATGTAATTTTGCAAGATTTTTTCATAAAGAGTCACTTATGTTGAATTAAAGCAGTGTAACAAATTATTAAATTTAATTAAAGAACATTTATATAATTAAAACGAGGAAGTGTATGGACGTATTTAAAATGTTGGACATCAAACTCGAAGCTCCCCACAGGTCTCCTGATGATCTGTGGGAGTGTATTGCATGCAAATGAAAGTGTAAGTAAGTAAGGGAAATAGGACAATGGAGAGGAAGGAAATATCTTATATGGTCTGTATGTCAGAATTCTGCGCAAGGATTCGCTTGGTATTGATTGGAGAAGCGACGGAAAACGGAGCAGCTGGTCTCTAGTACATTCCTCCAGACAATACCTGCATAGGTAGAGTAGAAAATCTGCCATTGTCCGTAGAACTTCCCGATCAGAATGGTGTAGATTCATCAGCAATACTGGATTTGAGCTAACATTGGCCAGTAACAACAAAGAAGCTAACACTCAGCGTAGGATTCCAACCCGCGACCCTTCGAGTCCAGAATAAGGCGGAAATCACAGTGGAGCCGAATTTGGCCAACATTTCCGTCAGCCGGGGTAGGACGTTTTCGTCCGAAGCGCCACATTCTCGTGGCTACTGAAGCAAGCGCCACTTGCTCGTAAATGGAAAGGATCATAGTGAACCCAAATGACGGCTTCCGACGGGATCCGAAAGCATCATAAGGCATCCGAAGGCATCTGATCGCATCCAAAAGCATCAGCTGTCGCACGACGATCTGTTTCGTTTACCTATGTCGGTGCCAATTGTCCGAAAACAGCAGAGAGTCATGTCCAGCTGAAAAACCAAGGCCATCTTCAATACTTGTAGAAAGTCTTGAGCACGTTTGTGGCAAATATTTCAAACAATGAGCCGTGGAATTATGGGAAAATTCGGACGAAATCGGGTGTTTTGGGGATGAGACAAGTCGGGCGATTTCACTTGCAGTCATTCAGTAGCCAACGCGCGATATTTACGCTGCCCTGTAACCCTGGCCTTAAGGCGGCTTCACCCATTCGGCGTTCGCACGAATTCGGACGAAATCGGGTGTTTTGGGGATGAAACAAGTCGGGCGATTTCACTTGCAGTCATTCAATAGCCAACGCGCGATATTTACGCTGCGCTGTAACCCTGGCCTTAAGGCGGCTTCACCCATTCGGCGTTCGCACGAATTCGGACGAAATCGGGTGTTTTGGGGATGAAACAAGTCGGGCGATTTCACTTGCAGTCATTCAGTAACCAACGCGCGATATTTACGCTGCACTGTAACCCTGGCCTTAAGGCGGCTTCACCCATTCGGCGTTCGCACGAATTCGGACGAAATCGGGTGTTTTGGGGATGAAACAAGTCGGGCGATTTCACTTGCAGTCATTCAGTAGCCAACGCGCGATATTTACGCTGCACTGTAACCCTGGCCTTAAGGCGGCTTCACCCATTCGGCGTTCGCACGAATTCGGACGAAATCGGGTGTTTTGGGGATGAAACAAGTCGGGCGATTTCACTTGCAGTCATTCAGTAGCCAACGCGCGATATTTACGCTGCACTGTAACCCTGGCCTTAAGGCGGCTTCACCCATTCGGCGTTCGCACGAATTCGGACGAAATCGGGTGTTTTGGGGATGAAACAAGTCGGGCGATTTCACTTGCAGTCATTCAGTAGCCAACGCGCGATATTTACGCTGCACTGTAACCCTGGCCTTAAGGCGGCTTCACCCATTCGGCGTTCGCACGAATTCGGACGAAATCGGGTGTTTTGGGGATGAAACAAGTCGGGCGATTTCACTTGCAGTCATTCAGTAGCCAACGCGCGATATTTACGCTGCACTGTAACCCTGGCCTTAAGGCGGCTTCACCCATTCGGCGTTCGCACGAATTCGGACGAAATCGGGTGTTTTGGGGATGAAACAAGTCGGGCGATTTCACTTGCAGTCATTCAGTAGCCAACGCGCGATATTTACGCTGCACTGTAACCCTGGCCTTAAGGCGGCTTCACCCATTCAGCGTTCGCACGAATTCGGACGAAATCGGGTGTTTTGGGGATGAAACAAGTCGGGCGATTTCACTTGCAGTCATTCAGTAGCCAACGCGCGATATTTACGCTGCACTGTACCCTGGCCTTAAGGCGGCTTCACCCATTCGGCGTTCGCACGAATTCGGACGAAATCGGGTGTTTTGGGGATGAAACAAGTCGGGCGATTTCACTTGCAGTCATTCAGTAGCCAACGCGCGATATTTACGCTGCACTGTAACCCTGGCCTTAAGGCGGCTTCACCCATTCAGCGTTCGCACGAATTCGGACGAAATCGGGTGTTTTGGGGATGAAACAAGTCGGGCGATTTCACTTGCAGTCATTCAGTAACCAACGCGCGATATTTACGCTGCACTGTAACCCTGGCCTTAAGGCGGCTTCACCCATTCGGCGTTCGCACGAATTCGGACGAAATCGGGTGTTTTGGGGCTGAAACAAGTCGGGCGATTTCACTTGCAGTCATTCAGTAGCCAACGCGCGATATTTACGCTGCACTGTAACCCTGGCCTTAAGGCGGCTTCACCCATTCGGCGTTCTCGTATCGAATTCGGACGAAATCGGTGTTTTGGGGATGAAACAAGTCGGCGATTTCACTTGCAGTCATTCAGTAGCCAACGCGCGATATTTACGCCGCACTGTAACCCTGGCCTTAAGGCGGTTTCACCTATCTGGCGTTCGCACGAATTCGGACGAAATCGGGTGTTTTGGGGATGAGACAAGTCGGGCGATTTCACTTGCAGTCATTCAGTAGCCAACGCGCGATATTTACGCTGCCCTGTAACCCTGGCCTTAAGGCGGCTTCACCCATTCGGCGTTCGCACGAATTCGGACGAAATCGGGTGTTTTGGGGATGAAACAAGTCGGGCGATTTCACTTGCAGTCATTCAATAGCCAACGCGCGATATTTACGCTGCGCTGTAACCCTGGCCTTAAGGCGGCTTCACCCATTCGGCGTTCGCACGAATTCGGACGAAATCGGGTGTTTTGGGGATGAAACAAGTCGGGCGATTTCACTTGCAGTCATTCAATAGCCAACGCGCGATATTTACGCTGCGCTGTAACCCTGGCCTTAAGGCGGCTTCACCCATTCGGCATTCGCCGTACAGAGAGCCTCTGCTCGCCCAAACGCTGAATTGCTCGGCGAGTGTTCGCTTCCTCTGATGTGCCAAAAAGGTGGGAAGAACGAGCAGCGAACGTTCGTCGCTCGGCAGATAGCACGCAGCTCATCCGAACTACTCAGCATTCGGCAAACAGTAGCTCGCCACTGGCCAAATACCGAAAGTGTGTAGCCGCCTTAAACATTTCGACTGTTTCCCCAATACTTACGTGGATTCTGTTTGAGGTCTTTTTATACCCCAAACGTTTACACAATAGTTTACAAGCATTTGATACACGGATGTTATTTGGAATTATTACATACGAAAATGATGATATTTATTTGCTTTATTCACTACATCACTACATAAATAATAATGTTTCAAGAAAAACAATCAAGCATAACCTGATAACAATACATAGGTGTCTATATTACCAGCATGACAATGTTTGAAACAAAGCTACCAAATCGTAATAGACAACTACCCCAAATTATTATGCATAAACCGCAACATAGAACTACAAAACGGAAATGGACCCGTATTAAGAACTTATATTTTTGTAATTTAGACGTCAAATGTGGGAATTCTGATCCTCACCGCATAAAAATCATATTATTCCCCCCCCCAAAAAAAACTTAAAAAACTTAAAATTTTACAACACCTGCAAAATTGGACGTCAATAACATATCTAAAAGGAGAAGTTCTTGGGAATAATTTTCAGTGTGTTGTTAAATATTATTTGCTCCTGAGGTCAAAGAAGACTCCAAACAGAGTCTAAGGGTTAAGGCCCGGCCGCCGTAGCCGTCTCGAGTGCCCAGGTCCGCTCCCTGCGCCTAGGGGCACCGGAGGCGGAGCGCGAGGGGCGGGGCGTGGGCGAGGGCGTGGGCGGGGCGGAAGGCCGCGTGAGCGCCCCGGGCGACCGGAAGGCGGGCTCGCCGCGCGCGTCTTCCCGCTCTAATCACTTTCCGCGCGCGCGGCCTCTCGCGCCGGACAGCCGGAAGTGCGCCGCGTCGCTCAACTCGCGTCGTGTCGTGTCGTGTCGTGTCTCGTAGCGTCGCGTCGAGTCGAGTGGCCCGCGCGCCGACCCGTGGCGCCGCTGGGCGGAGGGGTGAGAGCGCCTGCAGAGGTCAGTGGATTGGTTGGTAGTTAATGATTCTGAGCACGTCGACTATTGAAATCATTTTCCGTAGGTGAGATGCATACTTTTTCATCGGGGGAAGGCGGTGTTCTTCCCCCGCTGGATGGCGCGTTTCTGCGCCGAACGACCGTCGACTAGCGGGGTTTTCCCCTCAACCAGGTATCTCCCACCAGCGGGGCACCCCCCTCCCAGCCGGGACAAGCTCTAAGTTCCCGACCGGTCTCCCGGTACGTGTGTGTATTGTATGTTACTGTGTGTGTGTGTGTGTGTGAGGGGTGAGGATAGGACAACGAAGAGGAAGGAAAGATCGCGCGCGGTCAGTGACCCGTTCGCTAGAGTACTGCTCCGGCATTCGCCTGGTGTTGATCGGAGAAACCACGCAAAACTAACGATCAGAGCAGCCAGCCTCTAGAATTCTCCTCCAGACAGCGACTGGAGGAGACCTGGCTGACAAGCTAGTGTTGACAATCTTGCCACTGTCGGGAATCAACCCTAGGACCTCCTGGTCAGAGGCACTGCAGTGACATCAGTTGATGCACAAAGCCCCCACTTCCGGTAGGTCAGTGGAGGGGCGGGGTTAGAGGCAGTGCCGACGGAAGAGGTGGGTACGGTGGGAAGTACAACCCACGCGAAAATATTCCAGGTCGGTACATATCCACCTGCAATTTTGACAAATATTGGAAAACAATTTCCAATTTAACACATTTTTCCACCATCAACCTGGTGGAAAAAAAAGTTTCAAAATCTACCAAAAAAATTATTCAATATTCAAACTTCAATTTCGATGCGAATCGACTAGAGAGCGATAACGACATAGCCTTAAGCATCTACGCAAGAAAAGGATACATCCGACGAAGTTAGTGCAGTATTAGATTTTATGCGCGAAAACGAATGTGGTGTGGGTCTTGTCCCCGAGTATTTGCGCGTTAATCGTCTGGTTGTGACCATTCCACGATCATCGTGCTCGAACGAGAGATGTTTTTCTGTGCTACGCCGGGTAAAAAAATAGTTGCGTTCGGCGATGCTGCAAAATCGACTCAATCGAATAGCGATCTTGCACTCGTTCCGAGAGTTAGTTGAAAATCGATATGGAAAGACTGATGGATGAATTTATTTCTAAAAATTTCACACGAGCGTCAGTTTTCGTACAGCGACATTTCAAGCATTGACCGGTTCCAACAAAAATGTTGAATAAACTCTATATTTTATACTGTTATATTTTAATATTTTAACAATTGTTATATATTAATTTTATTAAGAATACTTAAATACAACAAAAAATTACATGACCTGCCCCATGGTGCAACTCACTTGGAATTTATACGTTTCGCCGACCCTTGTTAGTGGTATGGCGCAGTAAGAGGTACGGTGTGGTTCGTGGAAGAGCCTGGTCAGAGGGATGCCAAGGCTAACAAATTGGTGTTTTTTTTAATATTTATTTTCCATTCGGATGTACATAGTTCAGTAACATTACTTTTTCATATGTATTGTTGACTTACATCTATTCTTATTTCCTAAACTTAAAAACTAACTAACTACTGGAAGGGGTAGGAAGCTACACTCTGCACCTACTGTTCACAATTGTTGGAAAATAAGTTTAGGAAGACGTTAAAAGGGTAACGGTTTTTTATGCGTGTTTATTATGCGTGGTCGGTTGAGGCCAGGTTGTAGTGGATGGCGTGTGGTATTGAGTTGATATTTGAATAGAATGTATTGGATAGATGGGCTATGTGTTTGGAGACGGAAGTTATATTCAATTCTTTGTGTATTTGTTTGTTGGATATAAACCGTGGAGCGTGGGTTGCTAATCGGAGAAATCTATTTTGTATTATTTGTAGTTTATTTATGGTAGTAGCAGATGTGTTAGTTCAGACATATATAACATTAAGGGTCTAATTATGGATTTACATAAAGTGATGACATTATCTATTGATAGGCAGCTTTTGGTGTTTATTAAAGGTTTTAATTGTGCTATTTTGCATTTTGCTTGTCGGGTGTTGTTTGTAATATGAGAATTCCAGTTGAGTTTTGTGTCCAAGTTTAGCCCAAAGTATTTGACTGTTTGGCAGTTAGAAGTCCATGGAATTCTGTTGCTGTTTATTGTAAAGGGGAAAGGAGTGTAGAAGTGCTTTAGTGAGAATATTTTGGCTGTAGATTTTGTAGGGTTTAGTTTAATTTTCCAAATTGTTGACCAGTTGTCTATTCTGTCTAGATGTTGTTGAATTTTTTCACTAATAGTTTTAATTGATTAGTTGGATTTATAAATTACCGTGTCATCTGCAAATTGTGCTATATGGGTCTGGTTTGTAGTTGGTATATCTGACGAGTAAATGTTGAATAGAGTTGGTGAAAGTGGGGATCCTTGCGGTAGGCCTGCTTGTATAAATTGGTGTGTTGATGAGTTGGTAGGGATGGGCGATAGAGTAGATCGTACTGCCTGTTGGCTGCACCTCTTTGGTCATTACTACCGTGAGCGTAGTGCATGTTTTAGCCTGGAGGTGGCGATGTATCTGCCTCTCAACGGGAGGTTCTAGGGTTCGAGTCCCGATGGTGGCAGGATTTTCGACACTAGGTAGATAACTAGGTCGAATTCAGTCGCTGGTTGGAAAATTCCAACGCCAAACTGTTCTGATCGGTAGTTTTCTGTGGTTTCTCCGATCAACACCACGTAAATGCCGGACCAGTACCCTAACAAACGAACAAAGAAATGGAGCGCGCACAATATTTCCTTCCCGTTTTTCTTTTACCCCCATCACACAAACACACACACTAACAAGCAAAACACTACAACACATGCCAGGGGACCAGTCGGGAGGCCAGAGCTTTTCCCGGCTGGATTGATTGATTTATTTTTTCGTGTTTCCGGGCGCGTCAACTTCTTTGGTCATTATTCCCGTGAGTGTAGTGCATGTTTTGGCGGTGATCTTCCCCCCGCTGGATGATGAGATCCGGCGCCGACCTACCGTCGGCTAGTGGGGTTTCCCCCTAACCAGGACTCTCCCCCCAGCGGGGCACCGCCCCAGCCGGGACAAGTTCTAAGCTCCTAACCAATCTCCCGGAATATGTGGTAGTGTAGTGCATGTCAGTGTAAGTGTGTGTGTAAGAGGAGAGGATAGGACAAGGAAGATGAAGGAAGGATTGCGCGCGGCCCGTGGCCCGTTTGGTACGGTACTGCTCCGGCATTCGCTTTTCCCGGCTGGAGCGGAGCCCCGCTTGTGTGAGATTTCTGGCTGGGGAAAACCCTACTAGACGACGTGTAGGTCGGCGCCATGTATCGAAGGAAAAACATGTTCTACACTTATGGGATGGATAATGACCTTGGCAGTTCAGGTGCCTGCAAAAACGAAAAAAACAAATCATTTAATCAATCAAAGAAACGTATCCCCCGGAAACTTGACGTTTGCAGCGGATCTGTTGGACGGGTTGTGGGATTATCCCACTCAGGTAGATTCGGGACACGGCCGCAACCTGGACAAGCTGCAAGCTTCTGGCTGGTCTGAATGTTTTTAGTAATTGTGTGTGTATTTAAGGGACACGGATGAATAAGAGAAGATCGTGTGGGGACTGCTGCCAGACTGTCGAGGTACCCTTCCGACAATTGCTTGGTATTGATCTGAACACTGTCGTTCAATGCAGCCGGCCACTAGCATTCTCAACCAGGTAGCGGATGAAATATACCTAGCTACATAATTGGTGTCGGAGGCCTTCGCTGGGACTCGAACTCAAGACGTTCCGACCAGTGACGGTGCAGCGGCAATCGCTGCTTTCACTGAGCAATCTCAGTCTCTCGTAGGAGTTCTGGAGTTTAGAGGGAATGGCAAGTTCGGGAGATATTCACGCGAATTTTTTGGGTAATAAGATTTAAAAAGGTTTACATAGTTTGGCGATTAAATTAATCGGCATGATACACTGATTATTTTGGTAGAAGTGACACTTTTATTAAAAAAATTCTGATTTTATTAAAATATTTTCATTTTCATCTCTTTTGCTTCGTTTTGTGGAGAGATTTTCAAGGAAAAGCTGAAGTATTAGTAGAGTAAAATATTTAATACTACAATTTTGTATAACATGTACAAATAAAATAATAAGGTGAGTGCTGTTGGATTAAGTTTATGAAGGAGAATGGACATGTCAACATGAATTAAATCCTAACATCTCGGAATTAAGCCTTTTTTAGAGTACATTGGAACATGCTCGGCAAAAACTTGAAAGAGATTGTTTCTTCCAATACTTTGGTAATAGGAATTGGATTTAGAGGTTTAATCACTCGCGGAACGTGGGGGCTCGCGCGCGTCACCACCTGCAGCCCCGTCGACATCCTCGCGGCCACGAGTGGCAGGGGCGTTGTTTCCTCTCTGGCGCCTCCCCCACCGCCTTCGCGGCCTCCTCCTCCGCCGGCAGTGATCGATCCCGGCCATTAGCGCCGGGTGGCGACGAGGAGGCGGCGGCGGCGGCGGCGGTGGTGGCGGTGATGGTGGCGGTAGCGGTGGCGGTGGCGGTGGCGGTGGCGGTGGCGGTGGCGGTGGCGGTGGCGGTGGTGGCGATGGTGGCGGTGGCGGTGGCGGTGGCGGTGGCGGTGGCGGTGGCGGTGGCGGTGGCGGTGGCGGTGGCGGTGGTGGCGGTGGCGGTGGCGGTGGCGGCGGCGGCGGCGACGGTAGGGCGGTGACAGCAGCGGTGGTGGTGGCGGTGGTTTCGGGAGGCGGGGGGGGGGCGAACGGGGTGAGGGCGGCGGTGGCGTGGGACGGCGGAAGCGGCGAGGGCGCGGCGAAGGCGAGGGTCGATGGAGGGAGGGAGGGGGGCCGGAGGTGAGTGGATTGAGTGGCGGGACATGAGTTCGCGGGGCGATGACGGTGGCGGCGCGGCGCCCGGGGCCGCGCGAGAGCTGCTCTTTGGAAGATGGCGCGCCCGCGGCGCTGCTTCGACGGCAGCTCGCTTCCGGGAACCGCGAGTGACAAAAATAGAGTGTTTGCTCGCCAAGAAATGGGAAGAGAGATTCATCTTCAGGACTTTTTTGAAATAGTATCAAGTAAGAAAATTACGAATCGCAAATTTACAGTTTACAAAGTGTCGATTTGATCACACCTACGGTTCAATTAAAACAGCTCATCTTAAGCCATAATAAAATACATTTTGCCAAATATTTGTTCATATGCAGATATATGCTGAAATGTCTGAGGTGCCCATTACATTGTAAGTAAATTGAAGGGCGTACAGAGGGTGGGGAAACTGACGCAACGTGTCCCAGGCCCCCTCTTATGTGGGACCCCGGAAATTTATACAAAATATATTTAATCCATTAAAAAATTAACCGTGGTTGAAATATGATTGACTAAAATTTGATAATAATTAATAATAATAATAAATAAGTGTAACTTTTCTTGGAAATAAGAAACTCCCGTGGATGTACTGCCCAATACATCCCTTGTTATCCCTGCCCCCCCCTGAGTAAATTCATTGAAACTCTTTGTAATGCAATATGTACGTCAAAAAACGGTACGTCGAAAGACGGCTTTGTGAAACGAGCATAAATAAAACTAAATATTTTTTAATTAGAAGGGTGTATTTTACAGGGTTTTTTTCTAAAACGTAACTTTTTTTAGGATATTTTTGGTCGCATCAACTGCAAGGTCATTAGCGACTGCACTAATTAAATATCTAATACACATTTACAACTCTAATACAGCATTACATTGTTTTAATACCATAATTCTACATTCGTACAATACAACACTGTTCATAAGAATTAGCATTTTGTTTTGATATCAAATTTTCGACATAATACAGAACTTAACCACTTTACTTTACAGCATTTACTTAATAGAATTTAACCACTTGATTTTGATAGTCATGGGAATACAATAGTGCACCCATGTTGGAGTCCAGTCCAGTCCCAGAGATTTTTCCACTGTACGAAGAACTTGGGACATGACTCAATGATGTGGTCCAAAGTTAGATTACAGCTACATACATTACAAGTTCGGGGAGGATTATTTTGCAGTAGGTGATGATGACATAATTTTGAGTGTCCCGTCCGAATTCTTGTTATGACCACTTGTTCTCTTCGGCTAAGTTTTTTATTGGTTTCCAATTTATTGTGTTTAATACTTTGAAAATAGGTTACTTTCATATAAATATCACTTCTCTTAAGCGTTGTTCAGATGGAGAACCATTTTTCTTTCATTATATTTCTAATATATTTAAGTAAATCTTGGAGTATATTCGGGATTGCCAATACAGTTTTTGTGTTATCAGTTGTACTTCCACTAACCACACTGGCAGTTTCCCTCTGCTTTTCTGTATCTTGATTCATATCCCAAATCAATGTTACTTCTTTACCTGACGTGGTAATGTCATGGTACAGTTCTTGGATTATAATAATAAATTCACTACACACTTCTTTATTGTTGAAGCTATTTATTGCAGCGCGAGAATTTGAGTATAAACTGAACTTTAAATGGTTAATTTTTTTAAATATATTTCATGTCGGTCAAGATGGCACATAATTAGGCAGTAAGATGGCTGGCATAGAAGTTAAGTTCGTGTTTAACCGATGCATCTTTCGTAAAATGTAACTTTTGTAAACTAAACACATGAGTTAAAATAGTAGAAATTTTATAAATCAATGCTTTATTGAACCATAAATGTAGAATATAATGATAATCGTAGAATAATAGTGTGCTTTTTTTAACTTTTAAAATTAATGACTCCACATTGTCCTGTGTTGTAGCTGGCCATTTACCAATGGTGTTCTAGAAATACTGTTTGTTCACTTCCATTATTAAACATTTTCTTATGATATTATTCACTTCAGTTACATATTTAAATACAGAGACCGTAAGTTGAACGTGAAGTTACTGTACAACAATTATAAGAATAATATCAATACTTTTGTCTCTCGAGCTCTGTTTTATCGTGGTTTCTTGCTTTACATACATAGTATTTTTTAGTAACACTTGATGACTTCAAAAAGTACAATCAGCTGACAGAAAAATGTGGTCCCGCCGAGAGAAGTATTACTTAATAGGTAATTTACTATCAAGTTAGATATATACCTTTTATTAGCATAGTGCAGTTAATCCAAAATATAATATATTTTTTAAAATAACAATTTCCAAAACAATGCGACTTGTGACATTTCTAAAACAAACTTCATTTCTTTCGTTCGTACTTGCGTCAGCATTTGTTTTCCGAAAGTACGACATGAGAACCAAAGCGGTCATGCCGCAACTAGATGCCAGTGAAGTTGATGAAGATTCGTCCATTTATTAATTTAAAAATTTGAGGTTGGACAAATAGGAAGAGGAAGATACAGGTTCATCTATGACGAATAATCGGCTTCGGCACCCACATTTTCACTTCATATGTGTATTAAGGAAGAAAAACAAAAGAATTCTATACACCAATAATTTAGACATACGAAGTACAAAGTAATAAATTTCTCTGAACGACCTATTTTAACTTCATTGTGAGTATAATAACAACTGGTAGTTGTGGAACGTATAACTTCAATCATTTCAACAAACCCGGAAAATGATTGCAACTCTTCTGACGAAACCGTGTCAATACCGAACAATAACGTTGAATGAATCGCAATGAATAGTCGAAGGAGGCAATGAAAATAAAAGAAGACACAAATGAAGGAGTATGAGGAAGCAGAGAAGAAATAAAATGTGAAGAATGAACTGTACATTAATGACGAGAAAGATTTGCCGTTCGGTCGTCGCCAAGTGGCCTGAGGCGGCGGTGGCGGCGGCGGCGGCGGCAGCGCGCGGGCGCACACAGTTCGGCAGGTAATTGGGCGCGGCGCGCTCGTCGCTTGTTTACTTGCCCATGTGAACAGCGCGGGCTCCTATTCATTCGGCGCCGCCATTCGAATGATTGTCAATTTGCGCCCGCCGCCGCCCACCATTTCGGCGCCCGTCTGTTTGCGCTGCTCGCCGCCCTCTTTGTTGCCGCCGCCCGCCGCTGGAGGCGCCGCGAGCGCAAAATCACGAGACGCGCCACTGTTTTCTTTTGCCACGTCACAGCGCGCCAAGTGAATGCATCTACCAATTTGGAACGATTTGTCAATGACTGATTCAATTTTAGAATACACAGTGCTTTCAATCCTGAAAAACACCAAATCAAACCAACTCGTTTATTTTTTGACATTTTCGGTCTGCTGTAATAAGTGCATTGTATGATGAGCCTTGCCATATTAACAATTTTAATCCATTTTAATACAATAAAAATTTGTTTTTTCTCATTTTGAAGTAGTTTCTCTTGAAAGGAAAATAGTTTTGTGATTCAGTGAAGTGTTTTGAGTAAGTGGCTGTAATATATTCGAAAGATTCATCGGCGAAAATATGAAAATATTTTTGGAATTATAAAACAGTCTTTGCTTTGGGTGAATCCATAATATGCATAATTGATTCACAATTTTTAGTGACGTCGCGCTTTTTATTCTGTGAACATGCTACCGGGAACTTTTGACGATGCCCGAAAGGCAATCTACGAAGTATAACTGAGCCATTCGGAGAGGAACTTCTATTAACTGATTTATGCGCGGAAATTCTATAGTAATGTAATTTATTCATTATTTTTGTATACGCGGAGAATATTTTGAATACGCGAAGGATCTTTGGTTAGATAACAGAAAATATATTAGTATTCACAAATCATTATTCAGTAGGTGGTGGTTTTACAAATATGGTTAAATTGGTAGCACTGAATTAAATAACAAAGTTCTTATCAACGAGCTATGAATCGATTCCTGGGTACAATTTTGATTATTTGTTTGATGTAAACTTTAAATATTCAATTGCAAACACACGTCTATTGTCTGTCTATTGTTTAACAGTATTTCCTTTTTAGTTCAATTTGATTTTTTAGAACCACCATTCCTACGAATGACGAAAGAAGCTACGGACAAAAAGCAATGAATATTCGTCGCAAACCATTTCAGAGACTATTAGCAGAAAGGAGTAAGACACAGAATTCAACGACCACTCCGTTTTCGTACGGTATCGTTATCACATTTAAATGAATTCTTCATCCCACGCGGACGCCAAGATCTCATTATATCTTCACCCGACTCTAGACGGACCACTGAGGAAAATTTGAGACACTGCGTATCAGCTTCCATGTAAATGACGTTCTCTGCTGTCTTACCATGCTTCAGAAATTAAAAGAATTTCAACCCGATGTTTCATTTTTAATGTTATTGAAAAGGCACGAGAACTAGGGCTCGTGGGTCATGAAGTAGGCACGCCTGGTGGAAAAAGCCACGCTGATGTTTGCGTTTTAGACAAACATTATTCTTTCATAAACATATATTCTCATTAAAATAGTGATGCTACAAAATGGAATGGACTTTCTCGTACTTGTTAATTTCCTATTCAAACTCTGATGTGTATTCCGCGTGGGACTAATCACGAAAAATTACCCCTAAAATTTAAATACTTTGTCTGAAAATCACAGGGCATCAAGTCAATTTAGGTTGACTCGAGAATATTCATTTTCGCAAAATTCCTACGTATAGTTCAGGCGATAGTGTTGTTCACAGACGGATAGAAACGTACGGACGCACAGACATTTTAAAAGAAACCACTTTTTCGGAATCAGGGAATCCTAAAATGTGTACTTCCGTTGAAATCTCGAAATCTCTTTTCTGCAGTTTTCATAATTTCCTGTTGTAAATATAGTACACCGTATATACATATGTATACGAGAAAATTAAATACTGGATTCCGCGTTTCTTTAAGTTTTTCACAGATACACAAAATATATCTTGTGAAGTTGTCAAGCGTTACGCAAACACGCACCAGGCCACCTTCATCCCTGCACCCTGAGGTATTGTCCAATTGAAACGGACAGTTGATAGCCCCTGCTTTAGACACGTTGCTCACAAAGCTGCGAGAGGTCTGCCCTGTGCAGCAACGTTTGTGGGCGAGGGCGTCGCTTCCTCGTTGCGAGGCACGTCCGCTTGGGGCGGGCCGAGCGCTTGCTCATCCCGGGCGGCGCGATCGCACGCGCTGAAAAGGCCTAGTCGGCCGCGAAAGCCGCTGCCGCTGTAACTACCTCGCCGGCCGCGGCCGCGCGCGCGGGAGCGGGGCACGGGGAGGGGGTGGGCGGCAGGGCTGCTGAATGAATGCAGTCCCTGGAATTTCTCTCATCACCGGTGGGTGGGCGAGGAAGAAGGGGCGTGGAGGGGGAGGAGCTTTGCTACCGCGAGGGCGGGGTCGAGTCCCGGCTATCGCTCGCAGAAATGATGTGGTGGTTCTTTGGGCGCCGCCTATGGCGGTGAGTGCTCAGAGGGCCTGCGGCTACGAAGTGTTGATCCTTTTGTAGTGTCAATGTGACACTAAACTGAATTTTATTAAATTTAAAACGGAAACAAACACGTAACGACCAGTCGCCTGTTCCAAATGTGGAGGAATCTTATCAACGTCTCATATTATACTTGAATATTGAAGTCTTCAAAATCTAAGAAAATGCCTTGGCTTTAATGACGAAATGTATGAAATATTTAATTCAATTGAAGGTTGCAAATCAATTTTAAAATATCTTAGTATTGCTGGGCTTGATTATACGATCTGAATTATTATAAATTTACTGTACTGTCCTGTTCTATATTGTTCTGTACAGTTACAGTATTTCTCTTTATTTTAATTTGTAAAATGTATCTCTGATATAAATCAATATTAGTAGCTAATGCCCTTAGATGTTTTAAACCGACCTAAAATAAATAATTTAAAAAAACCACTTCGAATGTCTTGAATCTTATAACTTTCGCACGTTATTAACTTCCTTACTTTTCTGTAAAATCAGTATCCATTAATTTACGACACAATCAAACAACGAGGAAGACAAGTACTCAACCAGTATTTATTAATGTGGATAAAACGGTCATGCTGTTTAAAAACGAGTGATGTTCTATGTTTTTGCACACCAATAAATACTTGTTCTTTTCCTCCTTTCCCAGTACCCGGTCGCCCCCACGCTGGCATCTGATAAACGAATGCTGGTTTTAGAAGTAAGTACTAAATATACGGAGCAATAACTCCGAGTCATTCTCTACACACGAAAGAATAAAAAAATAAATGTGAACGATTGTTTCTCTGAATAATTGCGTTTACAGAATTGAGAGAAATCCATTTCATGACAAAAGTTCTACATCCAACGAAAACCTGCTAAGTAAACCCAATAGGAAATTGTAAAGTGATTCCTCAGTGATTCTGAAAAAAAAAGCATGCAGCTTATTTCAACTGAAGGGCTCAAACATCGAAATTGTAATTATAAAATTAATTCTAGGCAGGAAATTTCTTCGTGTATTAAACCATCAACATACTATATATTTTTCACTTTTAAGTGCACATATGCAGTCCCTTTTTATGTAGCAATGATATATTTCTTGTATTAAGGGGGAAAGTTTTGCTTGATGCTGGCAACATCACCAAATATTTTAAGACATATATGATTTTTCTTGAACCTTTAACGCAAGCACCTGTATAGAGAATCTGTATTAAATAGTTTGGATGAAGTCACTTACTTCTAACCCCATCTCGATCAGGTTTTTCGTCCACTTTCCCTGATCCATTGAGCAAATGCTGAGATGGCCCCTTGTTTTGCTTCTGGACATAAATGTAACTTCATTTTCTGTGCACGTCTTCTAGAATTCAGTGGGAAATACAATTATTCAAATTATCGTTTCCATGTTGTCGCGGCAGGAAGTATTATTCCGAAGGACAACATGGATAGAAGCCAAAATTTATTGCTTATTTATCCTTGAAAATAGATTTTATTACATGGAAGGGTTGTTGTTGTTGTTTTATTTAAGTAGTATATGACTTAGTGTAGGGATCACAGAATTTTGAAAATGTGCACACAATTCATTTTTCCCCATAGCACGTCATACGCAGTTTGAACTGTTTTTTGACGTAAAATAAATAAATAAATAAATAAATAAATAAAATAAATAATACTCCTTAATTGTTGAAATCGGACATGCTTCATGTATTTGTGTCTGTGTGTCCGTCCATCACTCATGATTAGCCCACTTCTGGTCACGTCTTTGTAGTACTGGACACGTCTTTGTCAAGTTCTGGACACGTCTTTGTCTACTGGTGGGGGAACTCACCATATTATTCCGGATCTTTGGAGAACATTCTAAAAGAATTCTTGAAAACGAGTTTGTGAGGGGGTGTTAAGTATCTAAAACGCATTTTCGAGGGAAGATGGGGTTAAGGCACCAATTAATATCTCGCTCGATTCCACTTGGAGGTATCGATTGACGCTATTTTTGGTACGATCTTTCAATGACATTCTGAAACAATTCTCGAAAAATCGGGTTTTAGGTGATTTCAAAGCATCTACAGTGGTGAAACGGATGTTGATCCGGATGAGGCTACATAACACAGCCAGAATTTTTGTGTGTTTCGTAGTGTAGGTAGATGGTTTGTAAAATTATAGAAACAAATCCTTTTTCAATCATTTAATTACTCTTATATGCATCATAACAACGTTAAATAGTGCAGGAGATAATTAATTGTGGCGAACTCAACAGAGCACAATAGAATAAACACAAATAATAGAATAAAATTGCAATGAAGAAAATATTTATGCAATATTTTTCCTAAATGAAATTTTCTAAACAATAACCACCTAATGCTAAAATTACGGAGGTAAATTTTGAATTGAAAAAACAACTACTATTGTCGCATTTTAAGTTGGACTCTAACTAGGAAATGAATATTACACTGTGGGTTGGAACGTAATAGTTTACTTGCCAGTTAAGGCGTCATTAACAGTTTATTTGAAGGTGCTTATCCATGTCTTTCCTTATATTGTTGGGTGTCGTATAGAACAGAGAACACACTTAATTAAACCACAGGGCTAAATCTTGACCAATCACAAAACAATTTAAAATTATATAAATTTATGAGAGACGTGCACATGCTTATATGATGTCCATCAGGGACTTAAGCATTAGCATCTTGGGCTAATTGCGTGGACGTATTCACAATTTCTAGAAAGAATGAAAGCATTGGCAGCAAATTCAACGGTCAGATTTACCTTCTTTCAAAGGCCGTACCTAAAAACAAGTTCAATCTTGTGAATCTAATGCGGAGCACAATTTCATTGCCATGCCTCATTGTTCAAAATGTTACACTGAATGCAGAAATGACTTCTCTGACGTTTGCAGCAGAACCTAGTAATTGAGCCATGAAATGTTTCTCAAAGTATCGAATGGTTGACTTGATAGCACTTGTTTCTGTAAGCTGCACTACGAATCCCGTTTCCTTGACCAAAACGGTGCACCTTCACGGTGCAAAGTGCAAGGAGGATCGAACAGTGCGCGGTGAATATCTGAGTGTACTCCACGTCCTGCGTGTTTTGCTTAGGGGAAATGCAACAGACTCACATTTCATGCAGTCAGGCTTGAGCGACAGTAGCGACGCTGCCGAAAGCGGTCATCATCCGTGTGATTCGTAATGCGTGGTCGCCCGCAACTTTTGCAATTTTCGAAAAATCAGAGTTTTCAACGAACATGAGACCTGCATAATTCTTTTAAACGCCCATCACGGTATCCAACAACAAAATTTAATTCAAATCGATGGAGACATTTTTTTGAAAATTTTGAAAATGTCCCCGGGGATTCATGTAAAGTACCATCCAAAATTAAAATATCGGTTTCAAATTCAAGGAGCCGTAACACAATGCACATCAATTGGGGAATATCAATTTTGGAGAAAATCTACTGAACCGTTTAGCAGCTAGAGTTGTTCATAGACGGACAGACAGACGGATAGACGGACGGACGGACGGACGGGTGGACGGACGGACGGACGGGCAGACAGACAGACGGACGGATGGACGGATGGACGTGTGGCCGTCATTCGATTTTTCGATATCAAGGACCCCCAAAACATGGATTGTGGCTACACTACGTGTTAGAGGATTTTTACCTAAATTTAGAAACTGGATTAATCCAGTTTTTTGTTACCAGGACCCTGTAATAGTTTTTCTGACGAAAATTTGCCGGTTTTTTTCGCGCAGCATTGCATAACTTTCTCTCTCTTCTTTGTAGAGAGAAAGTAAAAAGATGTAACGTGCAAGGGTGACGAGACGAAGTGGAACTGCGCCTGGAAATGAGGGGCACCTACTGAGGTGAGGCGCACGATGTCACGGGAATCTGAGGAAGAAAGGAAGAATGGAAATGGTAGAAAATCATAAAATTAAAATTTTCGCTTATTGACTGTAATATTTCTTATCAGTTTTCTAAATTACGACAGGTTTGTCAAAAAATATGGATCGTGTTTCTGGAACATTACTAAACTCCTGAAAAACAATTAATAAATTCATGATTTTATTGATCTGTGGAAATGCAATTGATCTGTGGAAATCTGATCTTGATCTGATATTGATCTGTGGAAATACAATCTCGCCACGTAAAATTAGGCATCCATTCATGCAAGCGATTATCTACAGCAAAATTAAATATTTTTTTTCGCAATAAACGTGTATCTAGGCAGTTGATGAGAATTGTGTAATTGATGTTTGTAAGCATTTGTGATGTAACGTGATCAAGTAATTTTGGTAGAATTTAGTCTTTGAAGAACGATAGAAATGTCACCTCAAAAGATAAAGTTGAATTGTCTGTGCATAAGCAAATAGATCTTCGAAGAAAGTTCTAAGAATTGGTTTTTATTACTTCTGAGCGTTTCGGCTTACGACTGTGGAACGAAACTGATGGTTCTCCGCAAAAGGAAGGCGAAGGAAAGTAAAAGTCATCATTTGAGAATCGACCTTACAAGAGACGGTCATATACAGATGCCATATCCATTTCAAATCATCATGGAAAAATATTTGGGCGGGTGAGTGCCGTATTTGAGTGTTTAAGAAAATTGTGAAATAGTCATAACTGTACTGAACACGAACGTGGAGCTTTTTTGTGAAAAGTTAATGCAATATACAAAGATAATAAACATACAATTATTTAGCAAATATGAATGCCATTATTTGAAAATTATTGAACTATCATAATTTGTTGATTGTCTTACATCTTTCATTCATTAATTTTTGTTACGTCATGCTGATATTCATAGTTAAGGGAGCTTATTGACGGCATTTATTATTTTCTAGTGGTGAGAGTTTACATTTGCATTTCACTGAATGGATAATGAAGAGCTGATCATGTGAGGCGAATGATGACTAAGCATTTACATTGATATAACACATCGAACATTGTAGGTGATTTTTCAGCACATTCTTGAAAAAGAAGTGTTTGCATTTTAAAAGTGTGTCACTACATTTCATTTAAATTTCCATATTCTCATGAATCAGCAATTTCCCTTTTGTGATAAACATAATATTAACGTTTCCGAAGATATTCAGAGAAAGAACAAAACTCTTCAAGCACACTTTTTTCCTTAATAGTTAAGTGTTCAAATAGGTAAAATGAGGTTAGTAAGCTTACATGTAAGAAATCCCAATATAATCGAAAGCGGAAAATGGACTTGCATGTTAGCAAGTCAGGTGACAGTTCACCCAGTACGGAGCACAAAGCCGAAGTGCACATCCGTTCCTGTTTGCGTTGCCATTTAGCAGCTCCGCGTTATCTCCTGAGGGGGTAATGCAATGGCAGGGATGGCCGAAGCGTGAAGCCTGAGAACACAAAGCGCGCAGATCGAGAATGCACTTCACTCTCCCTGTCACAGACATTCAGCTGAACAAGTGAAGCCGCACAGACGATAGATGAGCTAACACACTTTGAATTCAGTAGTAGGTACAGCTAATGTTCTGCTAATGTGTCAAGAGGGAAGGGAGAGTAAGAGGTTGATAGAGTAATGAGTGCAATAGATAAAGAATTGCGGGGGCAGTATGATAACTGGGAAAACGGCTTGGACCAGATGGAGATGTGAGTGAATAGTGCGGTGTGGAGTGTAGAAATCGCAGTCGGAAAGGTCATTAATCTGAACGCCTGATGAAGAAATTTGGTGTCTAAAATGAGATACAGGAGGAAGTAATGCACTGAGGAAGATGCTGGAAATAACCTGCTTAAGAAATCGCAGAGAGAACAAAACGTGCAGTGAAGGTATATAACTAGAAATAAGTGAGAGAACAGAAATGAAGTTAGCACCGGAGAAAAGAAATCGACGGAAGCAAGAACATTAAATATGGGGATGAGTACTACAATCAAAATCGCCGGAGGCAACATTCTCACAGAGAAAAACGAGCATATTTGTGGTAGTAAAATTCTATAAATGTGTATTTACTCAGTGACATGCAAATAAATAAAAATGTATTGGAAGTAAAATTAAACGAACATAGCAGTAAAAATATACTAGTTACAGCGAAGCGAAAAATTTAATGCATATTCAATTTTATGACTTTCTAAGTATATTATTCAAAATATCACGAAAAAACAGTTCGTTTGAGAAAAAGTTACACGCACTGCTGGGAAAGTTAGAAATTGTTCTGTTTGTAAAAATATTTCGATTTATTTTCTATTACACTCCTTTTTAATTTGCAATTCTCTCTCACGAAAAAAGTTATTTCAGCTAAAATTGTAAAACAATTTGTACAGTGTATTACTTCTACAGAACGGCATAGGAAGAGTTAAGAACGAGGAAGCCCTTTCGAAGTTTTTGGAGATCTAAATATGATATTGATTGAACCAACTTAAAAAATGATTGTTATTGATTTTCATATACTCTTATATGTATGGATAAACTGAATTAGAACTCCAATCACAAGAGTGTTTGGACATCAATGTTTCCAGTTTCAGTTTCAACATAAAACTCACAACTGGAAGTGTGATCTTTAGAGCGTTTAAATATAAATTGAATAAATTTCCTGCGCATCTGCTTGGGGTTACAAAATCATGTTATTCATTTTATAACTGGCTAAATACTACTTCATTTCACTACGATTAGATAAGTTTTTTCTCTTAGGCTTTAACCAGCCAACAGCCGGTTACGTTTTACGTTCCGATGTGTCGCATTTTCTTCATTTTATTTATATTCTGGATAAATTTACAAAGTTCAGGTGATGTTCAACTTTACATTTGTATTTGCGGACTTACAATTTAACTTAATCTAATTTGCAACTAACACAAAAATATATTTGACTAGGGAACTCACAGAGCACCTCAGTTGGTTTATTCTATAATGCTGAATATGTTCAAGAATGCGTGTAAATATCTATTTTTTTATTCGAGTTTGACGTTCTATAAATGTACCCAGTTTGAGATTTCTACTGTCGTTAAACAAGTGCAGGTTTGAGTGAAAGTTATTGGCGAGATAGCATGGTAAGCGAGTGATTTTTTGTTTAATTCAGTATGTTGATTCAGTGTGTAGTTGATTGTTTGAAATGAGCCAGGGGTCTTGGTGATGGATCTCAGGAATTTGTTTTGGATGACTTGCAATTTATTTATGCTATATTTGGCAGCGTTTGTCCAAGTATGGCAGGCATGTAGGAGGAGGGGTCTCATGATGGATTTGTATATGATAATAGTATTGTTTAAAGACAGTTTGGTAGTTTTATTGATGTGCGGTTTCAGTTGAAGAATTTTGATTTTGGTCGCTGAACTTTGTTGTCTATGTGACTTTTCCAGTTGAGGGTGGTGTCAAGATGGAGTTCTAAGTATTTAACTACCTTATTATTTAGAGATCACGGAATGATATTGTTATTTATTCTTAATTGGATGTGAGGAGGAATATGGTTGGAATGAATATGTTAGTGGCTGATTTGGTAGGATTGATTTTAATCTTCCATTTTGAGGACCAACTTTCTAATGCGTGAAGATGTATTTGTATTTCATTACGGGTCGCATATTCATACACCAGATACCGACACACCTACGGACTCTTCTGATCTGGGATCAGCAAAACGCGAGGCCCTCCGCGACAACACGTACATGACAGACAAGGGACAAACAACCACGCCCAAGGCGGCCTTGCGAACCCGCCAACCTTCGGACCGAATCGCTGAGACCGCCCACTCTCTTAACCATCTCGGCTATCCAGGTCGGTATTAGTCTCTTAATGTGTATTAAAAATACAGAGAATTTGCTTCAAAACGAAAACAAAATCATCTTTCGTACTTGCAAATTACATCTAAAAAAACAGAATTAAATTTAAAAATGTGCCAAGGATAATGCTTCAGAAATTATTTAATTTTGATCCTTTTTTCGTTTTTAAGTAAATTATGGAGACTTACAAAGTTCGATTTCAAAGCCCATAAGGGACATTGAAATTCTTTATTAAAAGCAGTTTTGTTTGTGACGACTCCGCTGCGTGAACCCTATTTACAACTACGTCATTATAAACAACTGTTCTATTAGAAAAAACTATCCTTCCTTTAGAAGTAACGTCCACGACAAGTCTCGAGACATGTGTGGTAGGGTACTGCACGTAAGTGTTTGCAAGAGAAGAAGAGGAAATCAGAATGAAGAAGGGAAGATTACGCGCTGTCCACGATTTTTAGGGTATTGTTCAGAAATTCACCTGGTATTGATCGGAAAAACACCGAATATAACCGATCAGAGCATACGGCCCTTAGGCTACGGTTAAAATGCAACCGAAATATCTGTCGCTCGCTACCGGACGACTGCGAGCATAATTGTCCGACTTATTTCATCCGAAATGCACCTGAATGTTGCACTTGAAATCGGCCGAATATTCCCATAGTTCCGCAGTTCATTGTTTGAAACATTTGCGAGACGTACGCTCAAGACCATCTACATGTGATGGAAGTAGCCTTGATATTACAGATGGCCTTAACTCTCCAACTGATTTCGGACGAATGATCCGACGAAATCAAACGAAACAGATCTTCGTCCGACAGCCGATGTTTCCGGACGCCGTCGAAAGAGGACATTCGGGTTCAATATGACCATTTGCACTTACTAGCACATGTTTGAACGAATCGGGCATATCTGACGGAAACGTCCGACGTCGACCGAAATTTTGGCCACAATCGGTTACACTGCGACCACCAGTGTACTAATGCACAGAGAACAATGCAATCGGATTCTCAAGTTTTTGAAGGGCATAAACTTGTACGGGGATATATAAGACAAGTGTATAAACTTTAATAATGTGATATGAATGTTCCCATAAACGTGATGATTTTCCATGTATAAAAATATTAATGTTATTGTGTAGATGTCGCTAATAACCTTTTGTAGTTGATGCGACATAAAATAAAATTTAAAAAAATACTGTGACCGCCGCCCTAGAATTCTCCTCCAGGCAGCGTCTAAACTCGTCCGAGTAGCTTGTGTCGAAAATGTCCCATCGTCAGAACTCGACCTCTAGAACATTCCGGTTAGAGACATTGCAGTGGACGCAGTTATGGCCCTGAGTCATGTCTGCGGATGTCGAATATTGCTTTAGATGGTCCATTTGTTGTAATCCAGTTCTTATACTAGGAGCAAGCAAGTGCATCGGATGGAACGCTTGCTTCGAAATGTGAGGAAATAAACTTGGCAGATGTCAGAGCGGTTACGTGGCGCAGAGAGACGGGCCCCCAAGGGCCGTCCACCCGGGGCGACCGCCCTCCACAGCTCGACGCGAGGCCTCGCACCACCCGATAAGAAACTTTATCTAATCTGCATGCTAAGCTGAAATCAATCGCAACCCGCGCCGCATGTCCCGCCGCCCCACACCCCACGCCCACGGGGCGATGGGCGGTTTTCAGTCGCCCGTGACCACCTGCCCCCCCCCCCCCGTACGTCGTTTTGTGGCAAGGACGTCGCCGAGGACGGAACAGTGAAGTACCGTTATACCGGAAGCAAGATTTGTTGTTAGAGTCGCAAAAAATTTCGTCCCAAATCTAGTGGAGCTACAACAGAACATATTGTCTTGCATTTTTTGTAACTTTTGCAATTTTCGAAAATTTGGAGTGTTCATGAAAAATTAAACATACCCTTTTTTTGTAAGAGAACTTTTCTCTATTAAAAGAAGTTAGAGCCGTTTTTGAAAAAACAAAATTGTTTCAAAATTGTCTATACCTCATGTGAAATAATGCGGAATCAACTTATACGAGCACGACTTGAATGTCAAAACAAATAAATATAATAATTCAAACAATGGTCAGATTTAAACAGAACAATTCTTAACATCATTGAACACAAGTCATTGTATGGAATAGGACAGTCACTGTACGGATTTAAACCTGCAGATGGAAATAATTAGTTTTCCGAAACGTTACTATCGCTATTATGTATCACATATAATATTTTGCTATCGTATTGTAATTTGTATGTAAAATAGTTATCCTTTTTTGACTTTAAAATAAAAGACCAAACACAGTCAGAGGAAGTTGAAAAATCCGTAGACAGAAGAGTATAAAACAATTTTAATTTTTTACATTCTCCCAAACTACATACGTATTATGGAGAAATGATTGTCATGTTGCCGTAAAATTGAGATTTTTCGCAATGAAATCTTTTGTTTTGAAAGTCTTGATCCCTAAAAAGAGTATAAATTTAGTTCCTATATAAATAAAAATACTTCAACCCGCTGTGTAGTTAGAATTCACGTCTGCCCGATTGTCCGTCTGTCTGTGCCTCCTTCCTTCCGTCCGACTGTCCGACCGTCCTACCGTCCGACCCGCCGGCCGGCTGTCCATCTGTGCATCCGTTTCCGTTCGTCTGTCCGCCGCAGTTTCATTTTCGTTGAACTCTCTAAACTTTCGTAAATTGCAAAGGTTTCAAATCATTCGAAAAAATATGTGCATTGTTGCATCACTAGTTTAATATTTCAACGTAGACACGCACGTATACAGTTCTGTTGATATTTTGTGTCGGATAATATTTAATTTATTTATACGTATTTATTACATGATAAAATATTTAATATATATTCCAATTTTCTTTAATGTATTTAAAAAATATTATTTGTTTCCAAAACGTGATTCTGAACGTGAGGATAAACTATCTATTTAATATTCAAAGGATACTTTTGATTTTCCAGAAACAGATTTGAATGAGGTGAACGATACCACTGGATCATTTCATAAAAAAGGTAAGTCTCATGACCTCGATGTCTTTAAATTCAAAGATACTGCAGTATGTCATTTTTCCTGCCCCCAAATATGAATCAGTCATAGTTTTTAAGTCATATGTGACGTAGTAACTTAAACAATGAGCATTTGAAATACTCGGTTTTTGGACCGCACGCCAAAGTTTATCAACAGTTTTGTCACTCAAATATTTTTTTTAAAACATTTAGTATTTATCTAAAAGAGAATATGACGTATAATTACTCACATAAAATAAATTATATATTTAGATATTTTATAGCAATAACTGTTATATTATTTTTTTAAATGTAATAACGACAAAACCAACCTTTTGATTTGAACATTTCTTTTCTCTCTAATTGCTTTATACACATTCCTTCAACCCTGAAAGTTAGAAAGTAGATCTTTAGAAACCATGGAAGGAATAAAAAGAATCAAATACCTGAGCGAACCCAGAGTACATTTTCACAAAAAACTTATTTTCACGCATTGGAATCACACTGTGGATGCTGCGTGTTCATGGCACAGTTTTTAGTCGAATAAACCTATTGATGTTTAACATTTTGGCTTCATCTTCTTCTTTACTTTTAAATGAAAATAAAATTCCTTAGACGTTAGTCTGTGTCCATTCCAATAGTTCTTTAGAATTCGTGATCTGCGTTTCCTGGATACTAGCGTACATAAAGTAAGCCTTTTAATTGTTCCGCCTACATATTCACACATACCCTTACCATGGCTGGTTAGAAATAAATGCCATTCAGCTTATGATTAAAAATCAGAATTGTGATGCAACAAATTAATGAATTTCTTACAGGATAGGGACCGAAAGGAGTCACAAATTTATTTATATTACTTATTGTGTCCTGTTTTTCAGTTCCTGGTTACACATCCTCCTCCTCAGTGGTTGATTTTCTCTCATTAGTTTCTGTCCTGTCTCAGGTGTACGAACTGTGTAATTCATTTTCGATATCTTAAACCTGCGCTGATGTAATATCAACTCACATACTACTAAATTATCCAATTTATTACATATTTCCTGTGTCACATTTCTTCTTTCTGTGCGCTTGCTATGCTTTTGTAGACCAAACGGATTGCAACACTACAAATTATTCACAAGTTTAGGCAATGTGAACCAATTGTAACACTTTTACAGATTTTCACAACCACACTAACTACACCGAAGTTCATTAACCGATGAGAACAACTCGACTACACGTTGAACAAACAGAGATTCTCCATGACTCCCCTAAATCGCAATAGAGCTCGCAACGGAACAAAGCGCAAACTTGAGCAACAGCCCACATTCCCAGCATCGCACGCGACTTTCAACTTTACGCACAAAATTAACATTTGAATATCTCGAAAATGGTTTAACGTTCCATCATGAAATTCGGGACACAACATAATTAAGTAACCCCAAAATCGTAAGAAAGCAAGGTTGGTTTTGGAATTATAAATATTTGTTTAATTTATTGTTTCATATTTATTTAAAATGAGAATTCTTAATAATGTATTGCCCATTTAAAATATGATAATTTCTGTTTACCATGGTATATCTCTCAATTTGTTATGCAGCATGTGCTTTCCATAATATTTTTCATTTTACCATACATCTAAATTTTGTTGTAGGAAAACCAATGATGCTGTAACTTTCATATTTAGCTGATTAACTTTTCATTATAAAGGCATTAACATATTAGAAAAAAATAATCTGAAAGCCTACTGTCATTAACTTTAACTTTCGAATGGAATGATCCCACTCTATTCTACAAGGTCTTGTTCTCACAATTGAGAGGTACAGTCTCATTCTTATGATCATTTATTTAAACTAAATCTAATTTTTAAGCATATAGTATATTTTTTTATAGAAAAACTACTATTCCCTTTGTGAAAATAACTGAATTTAGTCCTTTAACGAATGTGTTTTGAATAGTACATCTCAAAATAGAAACAAAATGAATAGAATTTTCAAAAGTTATTCTCTGTTCTTCTAAAATAGAATTGCATTGTGAACGTTTATATTTACCTTTTGTTTTGAGGATACACAATGCAACCTCTATCAACTTTTTGATGTTGAATTCTCTTTGTTCTCATTTACTTTTCTACCAAAATATAGTTTCGTATCTTGTGTTTAAAAATAAAACTTTTTGGAGCTGGGAACACGAAATAATAAAAAAGAAGTCACGTAATTTATAAGAACTCATGGGATTTAAAGATTAACCCGCTCCATCTCCAGTAAACATGAATTATTATGAGTTAGATACCTCCATTTTGGGTCAATATATTGTGAAAAATATTTTTAAAACGTTTCAGTAATATTTTGTTAGAACATTTTCGCCGTCTCAATTGTTTATTTTTAAGACATTCTACATTTATTATGTTCGTCAGCAATCGTAGAAAGAAAGAAATACATTATTGAAATACGATGCATTTGCGCAGTTTCATAATTAGTAACATTATTTAATTGCACTTTTTCTCAAGAACTTTCTCCAAATACTATTTTAAAGGCCCCATTTTATTTTAGAAGAAAGATTTTTAATATAACGAAAATTTCGGCTGATTTTAGTTTATGATTTAACAAAATAACAGAATGAAATTGCTAGATAGACGTAGAGTGGTTTGTAAATATGTGTGAAGCTGATTTAAGAGAAATTATGTTTTAAATATGTTATGTTAAGTGAATTACTAAAATCCATTAGCATTAAATAACAGTATTTATAAGAAAATAGTATTACTTTTAAAATATATAATATAATAGGTTACCAAACCTTTCTCTTGAAAACACTCAATTATCTTCACCCAGTACCTGATAAAATGAAATATCACAATGTCCAACACAGATACACTGTTAATCTTTTTAAGTGTCCTTCTACGTTCACTTTTCACGGGCAATTAAATACTTTGTACACTTCCATGCTTTTCCATTAGTAACCCACATTTCTTGGGATCATCTCCACCGCAAGATCGCCCCAAGTTTGCGCTAATTTCTCCCCGGAGTTGGTGGCGCGGTGCCCGCAGTCACGCGAGCGGATGCCTAGAGGGCGCCGAGATAGGCGCCGCGCCGCCTCGGCCGGATAAAGGCGGCGAAGAGGGGCGGGGCGGAGCGAGGCGGGGTGAAGGGCCGGCTGCCTCCGACAAGGCGGGGTTACGACTGGCCGACCGGCCCAAATTCGAAGACGGACAATGGCTGGCCGAGGGCACTCTCAAATATTCGCGGCGGGGGCGGGGGCGAGGGCGGGGTGGGGCGGGGTGGGGCGGGGTGGGGCGGGGTGGGGTGGGGCGGGGCGGGGTGGGGCGGGCGGGGCGGCGGTGACGGCGACGACGAAGCGACAGCGTCTGCGGCCTCGCTGGCTGATTACTTCGGGTCTCATCACGTTTATGTCGCCCGCCGCCCCCGTCTCCGCAGTCGTGTGGCCACGCCCTCAATAAAGGCGGGCGGGAGGGCGGGGAGGGGGCGGGCGGGGGCGGGCGACGGAACGAGTGCAGTCCGGCTCGCTGTGAAGGCGGGTCGGGGTGCGGCGGAAGTGTTCGTGTGTGGGAGAATTGGAGCTGTAGCATCTGTGGGAGCTGAGAAGGGAGGATAAATGTCCAATGCGGAAAAAGGTATGTTTAAAGTTTGTAGCGACGTCAGGACGGACTTATGAAGCTGAAGTTTGAAACCTGGTGTTGCAACTTCTAAAAAACGCATGCACAAGAAGTTTAGAGAAAAGTTTGAATGTGGTAATGTAAACAAAAAAAATGTTTGAATTATAATTAAAATATGAGATGAAATATGAACCAAGTAACTCCAAGCTAAAATATTATTTGTGTTTTCTCGGTATCCATAAATTGATATTTGAAGAGATGATCATGAACTTCCTTGGACAAAGTGAATAGATTACACACTAAATAACGGCTCATATCGTACTATTTTTAAAATAATGCAAGAACTAATCAATATGCAAGTAAAATGTGGAAGTAAATAGGTAGGGGAAAGGGTTGCATCTCGGAGCACTTGCAAAATTTTCGTAAATTTGTAGCAGATAAACTTTCAACAAATAAGCAAAAATTGCAAATCGAAATTTTTATTTCTGTTTTCGAACCATTGTTCTTGCGTCATGGCTTGCGTTTTTCTTTTCTCCCCTTCAATTATTTTTTTCTCTGGAGTGTCAGTGGCAAACATATATTTTCATGGCCTTCTTACTGTTCCAGAATATTTCCTTGATGGTGATTTTGAGAATGGACGAATTTGTTCAGAATTGGTAAACGATTTCAATGCACCACTTGTTGAAGTAACTCGTTCTGGTGCTTTCTGAGTGTATTCTTTAATGGTGATTATACTGCTGCAATTGCAATGTGTGATCTATTTGTCATTTCTACAGGGAAAAACTTATCTCCTCCAAATACATGTGTGTTGACAGGGCAGATACCAGAATCTCTTAAATCTACAATTATTTTATTATACGAGTACTTCATGAACGCGAGACAAATCTCTCAGACGTTAATAAGAAGGAAGTTCATTCGGAGAAAAAAAGGACATGATACCTTGATACATGATATATATATATATATATATATATATATATATATATATATATATATATATAGTGTGTGTGTGTGTGTGTGTGTGTGTGTGTGTGTGTGTGTGTGAGGAACAAGAATTCGCCTGTAAATACACTGACCACCATAAAATATTTACTAAGAGCACCAAAACCATATAGAAACCATCGCTATTGTAACTACTCAAGAAATATAAATAAACCACCAATTATATATATAATATGCTAGTACTTATTCAGCAGAATTACCCTCCCTTCTGACAGTCTTTAAGTTCGTTAAATCAATAAACTCAAAAACGTCCATTGTCTTCTCCAGTTCTCTCAAAGCCATAAGTACTCTAAAATGCAACCATTGAAATAATGAAATGATTATTTTAATGTACGAACTATACCATGATGTGACTCAGAAAAACATATCCCCCCTTAACGGTATTACAGACTCCATAACGACAACTGCCGATGAAGAAATGATCTCCTTAAAAGCTGTAACTCTTGTAATTTCAAACACATTAAAGAATGGTGGAACCATATATTTAACCAAATGCAAAATATCTGGTACGATAGATGAAAATAGGTGAAGAGATTATGTCTACCCACAACGAAGTCTCCTACACTATATTCGTAAAATTATTCCAAGAATCCTCACAAATGTATCAGATTGTTATTACAAGTTTAAGAACGGAACAATCCAAATCAACTCATTCATCTACTGACTTTAAACCTAAATGTGATAATTCTAAAGTTCTTTTAAAATTTACAGCACATATTAATTGACTGCCCTCCACACGAGAAACCATAAAAAAGCACCAAGAAAAAACACTAGTATAAGGCAGACACGATAGTATTTCTAATATAAACATTGTCTAAAGAAGCTAATAGACTTCGTAAGTGAAATAAATATTTATAAATAATTTAGAGTAATTTCGAACTATACTAGTGTTGTTTGTTCGATTTTCATACAGCCTTTGATCGTGAATATGTTTCTCAGTATTATATTGTATTATTGTAAAATGTATCAAATTTGTGTAGTCACTTTTGATCTCGATGTCGATAAGATTATAATTAAATAAAATATCTTTCTATCGCAAATTATTATCAATAAATTAAAGGAATCCTTTGCTATTAGACTGATTGATTAGTAATTCCAGGCGCGTCAAATACTGAGGTCATTAGTCCCGAAGTAGGGCATGTTTTTCATCGGGAGGTGACGGTGATATTTCCCCACTGGATGGCGAGATCTGACTCCGACCTACCGTCGACTAGCGGGATTTTCCTCAACCAGGTATCTCCCACCAACGTGGCATCGCCCCAGCCGGGTTAAGTTATAAGTCCCCGACCGGTCTCCTAGCATGTATGATAGTGTAGTGCATGTTAGTGTAAGTGTGTGCGTAAAGAGTGAGGATACGACAAGGAAGAGGAACAAAGATCACGCGTGGTTTGTGGCCCGTTTGTTATGGTACTGCTCCGGCCTTCGCCTGGTTTTGATCGGAGAAACCACGGAAAACTACCGCTCAGAGCATTCGGCTGCTAGAATTCTTATCTAGACAGCAACTGACTTCCACCTAGCTGGCAAGCTAGTGTCGAAAATCCTGCTGCCGTTGGGACTGGAACCTAGGACCTCCTGGGCAGAGGCACTGCAGTGATATCAGTCACCGCTCCCGGTGTACGCTATTAGTATATGGTTTTAACTTGAAATATCATACTTTCTGGAAGTATTGATATTGAAACCAAGTTCTTTTAAACCGTAATCTGATGTTATCTGTACATATTTTTCGTTGTTGTCTATGCCGTGTCAAAAGGATACGTTAAATGTGTCAATGAAATTAAGTTATAAAAATACTAATTATAATTATTGTATATATTTTATGAATAAAGAAATCAATCATTTGATTCAGCGCATTACCCCGATTATCATGATTTCTACCCAAATGACATAAATTAATACGATGTAGTATTTTAGAATGTTATTTTAACATATGCATTTCTTATTTTATTTTCTACTAGTAGTAATGAAGAAGGTGGACGCATTGTCGAGATGGATGTTGCAGAAAAGAAGACTGAGAGCAGGGGAAAGGTTTACTATAAAGGAGACATGTACGGTCTCGCAATCGTGCAAAAGAGAAAAATACTGAGTTCTAGTTTAAAGTCGGAGACCAACAAAAGAATAGCTATCCCTGTGAAAATTCCAAAGCAGCTTACTGCACCGAAGAATACTTGTATGTGACAGAGAGAGAGAGAGAGAGACTGAGTGCAGAGCGAGAATTGCGGGACGGCGGGGCGAGGCGGGGCGAGGCGGGGCGAGGCGGGGCCCGGAGGGGCGGGGACCGAAGGGTGACGCAGCCTCGGAAAGGCTGCGCGAGCGGGCGAGCGAACGAACGGGGTCATGTGGGGCGGTGCGGGGTGGGGGTGGGGGTGGGGGTTGGGGCGGGGGCGGGGCCGCGTCGGGGCGCCTGCGCCGTCTAAGGCGCCTTCGGCTGCGGGGGTGGCGGGCGACGCGTCGACTCCGGCGGCGCCACCGCCTCCGCCGCCACCGCCGCCCCCGCCTCGGGCCTTCACTCGCCCCGCGTCTCCAGCCAACTCGCACCGCCCCGGCACTCCGCAAGGGCCCGCAATTGGGAGCAATTTACTGCAACTTATTTCAGGAGCAGCAGTTCATTGAACACTTCTTCCTGAACTAATGGTGCTGTTTGCTTTTTAGCCAGTGACCATAAAGAGGCAATATTTAAGCTCAATTGAGTCAAAGGCAGTTGTATCTGAGATAAAAATTGGAAGTTATTTTCAATTTTTACGGGACATACAATCTACTTGAATGGATATATTTCCCCGGCCTTTATAGGATGTCTGCAAGTTGACTATATCACTGCAATGATCTCGCGCCTTCTGATGTCGCAGATGACTCGCAAGTGGTGAAAAATCAAATACTTTGACTTTGAATACAAAGACTTTGATTGTATTAAAATTAATTTCAGTTTGTAGAAACTTTTGAATAACAAACCAGTTCAGTTTCGTACTTTTCATCCAGTTGCTATAAAGAAGAGATATTTCTAAACAATTTAGGAAATACATCTCATATTCAATACATTCCAGAAGAAAGGAATGCCTACGAAATAATTTGTAAATAGTCTTATTCCACCGCAGTTTCTCATTCCAATACATTCTAAAATTAGCAATTAATTTGTTTTAAAACTTTAGATACAATTCAAGGGAAGAGCGTTTATTTGAATTTAGAATGAGAGTGTAGAGGTAAAGATATAAAAGCTGTTCTATGGAAGCGATGATTATTTCACTGAGGGATAGGCCACTTCCAACCGAAAAGCTGGAAGCTGTCGTCTTTTTGGAAACTGGGTGCAGTAATACTTCGTACTCTTTTCTGCACCTAACATCGTATGCGATATCAATGTGATACAAGACTTATTATTTAATTTTTATATTCATTATTTATGGTGAAGTCTTTTTCTATATTAATAAATGAGTGCAAATAGTTCAAACTCTACGAGTTACCCAGAAACATGTCGACTGTCACCAATGTTCCAAAAATTCGATTCACTCAGTTTCGGTGAAAGGTATTTTGCACAAATTTTGAGGGGCCAATTACATTGTGACACTTTATTTCAATTGTATTTATGTTATTGTAAAAATACTTATTTTATAGTGTACTTCATGGATTAATCTTAATTCGCCTGTTTGGAAGCCATTCAACTGAGGTATAGAGATATTATTTTTTAGGTTACTTACATATTCGTTTACCATACAGTTAAGGTAACTTTTTTAACCAGTGCCGCATAGTGCATTTAATGATCTATTTTATAAAACAAAATACATAACAAAACTCATTTTATAATCACAATTAATGTAGAGGAGTTCACATTATGTGGAAAAATTAGGAGCAAACATTTTTCCTAAATAGAATCGCATAGTTTAGTAAAAATCCAAACAAACGTCATGTTATTAAAATAACACTTTAATAGAAAGCGATGAGGTAGCGTTTGGTTAACTCTGGTTCACGAAAGAACATGCATTTTTAATCTTTGTGTTTAATAAAACACATTATCTGAGTGTTTATAGGACGTAGAAATCGTCCAAACTACGAGAATATCAAATTCAATTTCGAAAATGCTGTTTAAATTGCCTTTGCCCTTTACTGTCCATCGCCATAGCACAAATTAATACATTTTCGGAAGAAATGCAATTAACTCTCATATTTACTAAATTCTTAGATAAAATATTCATCAACTTTTTAGCTCCGTTTCAACTCTTGTTCATGGTACTTCAAGTGAACTTGTCTGTTTTATATGTAGTTGTAAATGTTCAATGAATTAAGTGTTGAAATGTCCAATGAAACATCACAGAGTATAATCGTCAATATTCGTCAAAACATTCTTTCTTCATTACGTATTCATTCTTTATTCTTACTTAGTAAATGGAATCTATTTAATGAAATATTGAAAAGAGATCGGGAAATTGTGTAATGATTACAGTTAATCACCATATTCAATAGGGTAAAAACACAAGTGCATATACTGGAATAAATTGGCGTTTTATTACAGCTATCATCATCAACATCCAGTTTTCATAATATGAATTGGTATTTCAGAATAGATTCGCTAAACTGAAAAACTATTATTCCAGTTTTCTTTGGAGGTTCAAAATGTTCGTATCGGGCTTTTATAAATTGGCATATTATCTGAGAATCACAAAAAACTATAATATGTGGGGTGAGATGAAACTAAAATATAAGTATAAACAATCTGTCTAAATGAACAAACAATTTTTAAAGATATGCAATAAAGAGGAGTGAAGGTTTAAATTCTAAGCGGCATTCTTGCTTCTTCTCTTCAAAATAGGCATACGTATAGAGGTACAAATTTCAATTTATTTACTTCAACAACAAATTGGAGAGCATTTGCAAACATTTCAGGTGACCCATCCGTATTTAATAGCCAGAAGGAAAGGATATCTAGGAAACATTACATTGATGTAGCCAAATTACCCAGACGCAATTAAAAGTACAAAATTACAGTTTTTGTCATGCAAGTCAATGTACCAATGTACTAGGTCATTTAAATGAATTATCCACATTATATTAGATTTACAAACCACTGAGTAATACAGATGCTGATATACTATGCCAAAAAATGAATAAAAATGCATATACAGTAATATATATTTCGGAAAATGATTTATTTTATAACGTTTACAGCCGCTAAAAGCAGCATCTCAAATATAAGAGAGGCCGACAGAAGACACTACGAATAAATTTCATCGTTTTTGAATACTTTTTTTAATTTAAAGGAGTGTTCACTACCATGCTGTTATATAATGCAATGAATTTTCTTTGAATTGTTTTTGGCAAAGAAAATTTTCATTAGCAAAGCATACACTGACTCACAGAATTGTGTCCGGTCGTACCCGAATGAAACTGAAACGGTGATTGAAACTGCAATGATTGCAGAGAACCAAAAAAGTCTCAGGAGGAGAAATCCCTAAAAAATTGATATAGAAAACACGGAAGATACACTGTATCGAATAAACACAATGGTTATTCCGTCTTCAGTTCTTATTTATATGGTTATTATATTATAATACCAGTAAATAAACATCGGAGAAGAATGAACTACAGCGTAATCGGTGGCAACTCAGATCTCAGAATTTAAGGCATTTATTTTATAAATCCTTTTCACTGCCGAGCACATTATGTATGTTTGAAGTGAATTCCATCTTCTAGTGGATTATCTCACTACGAGAGGTAATATCTCTGGGATCTCACAGCTTATTGATAAATCTGTCTCCGATGATTGCAGCTTCATTGCTTGACCCTACGATTGAGATTGAGGACAAGATGAGGAAGGAGTGTCCGTTGTCTGTGACCCTGTGTTTTTTAGCTACTGCTCCAACTGGAATGAGCAGGAAAAAAATTTCAGAAACATGTGATCAGAGAAATTGGCCCCTAGAATTCCTCCGGCCAGGACCATCCTCAACTCGTTTATCTTGGGTCCACTCACACTCGAGTCTCGACCCCAAAAATGCAAGATCTACCGTCCTATGAAGCTTCAGTTGCGCACACACACATACGTTATCGCAGCCAGTATTTATTCATTCTCCTAGAGTACTTTGTTTTTCACCCATTTTCAAGAAATTCAAAATGTATTTTTAATTGCATAAGGCTTCGTTTAAGATATTTTGCCAGACACATAAATAACATCTATAAACTCACTTCTTTAACCGATGCAGGAACTTCGAAGAAACCAAATATCTCTAATCAGGTTCACTCGTCATCTATAACACTGAATTAGTGAAAAAAATAGTTAACCCTTCTACTACACAGGACAACAATCTTTTCGGAGAGGACCGAAGTGAATGTGTTATAAAAGAATCTCCCAGCCTCCAGAGTTCCGGCCAAGAGCCGGAAGGCAGGATCTCTCGCTTCCCCGACAGCGCACGTGCGGGGCCTTCGACAGGCGTATGTGCGTCGCCAGCGGCCGCATCGAAACGTCACGGATATCCACGACATGTGTAACACACCGCGGCGGGGCGGCGGCGGCGGTGGCTAAGACACAAGGGCCAATTAAAAGAGCACTTGTTGGGGTGGCAGAGGGCATGCGCGGGGCGCGGCGGTGGAGGTGGCGGTGGTGGGGCGGCGGCGCGCGGCGGCGCGGGCGCGGGCCGGGGCGGGGGCGGCGGCGGCGCGCATGAGCGGGTGACGGGCGTGGTGCGCGCCGCAGTCGCGGCACCGGCCACCGTCGGCGTCCTCAGACGCCCGTGGGCCGGCCCCGGCGCGCGGTGACGGCGGTGGTAACCGCCCCGCGACCCCGTCCCTCGAGCCACGGCGCGCCGCCCGACCTCCAGCAGCGGCGCCCACGGACGGCGGTGCATCGCCTGCAGCGGGCCGCGCCCCGGCGGCGCCCGCCGCTCCCTCGGTGAGTAAGCCAGCGCCCGCGCCCGCGTGCAGCCGCGTGCAGCCTCGCACGGCCGTGCGCCGCATCTCGCCACGCCGCCACGCCTGCTCCCCGCGTATTGATTGTCTCACCGGCGAGCGGGCGGGCGGGCGGGCGAGCGCCCGAGGCCGCGCGTGCCGCCCCCGCGCCCGCCGCCGCCTCCACCGCCACCAGCGCCGCCGCCGCCGCCACCGCGACCGCGGCCGCCACGGCCAGTCCGCCGTCTCCGGCAGTCGCGGCGGCAGATCCCGGCGCCCGCCTCGCCGCGACCCGACCCGACCCGACCCGACCCGCCTCGCCCGGCGGCGCGCGGAATCGCTTTATCCACCGCGAAAACAAACGACATTTCAATGCGACGCGGGTCGCGCGCCGAGTTGCATGAAAGGGACGCAAATGAAATTCCGCTCCCGGTGCACTATTCATTTCACCGCGAGCGTAGGGGGCCGTTTTTTTTTCCCCGCCGCGTCCAGCCGGGCGCTGGCGCGGTGGGTGCAAGCGGGCGCGCTCTCGCGTTTTTGTGTGAACAGCGACCGGCAATAAAATTATGGACAATTCAATTTGAGCGAGAGCAAACAGCGCATCGCCGGGCGCAACGCCGCTCGGGCCCCGCCCGATGGCTGCCGCCGCCGCCACCGCCGTCGCCGCCGCCGCTGGCCCGCTCGAACCCTCCCGCACCAAACTGTTGCTTCGCCGCCGCCTGTTGCCGCTGCCGCCCGCTCCCCGTCGCCGCCTCGCAGCCTTTCGCCCCCGAAAAGGACTGTTCCGGCGCGATCTTTCGCCCTCCCGGGCCCCCGCCCGACGGCGCGCGCTTCCGAGGGTTGGGAGCGGCGTTTTTTGGTGCGTTGCGCGGCCTGCGCTACCACTCCGATCAGCCGTTTTAATCAAATTTAATAATTATCACATCTCTGAAACCGACTCTATCGATACCGGTATTTTCGCTTAATTAAGTTTAAGATTCCGAAGTTTGTCAAATTGAGAGGTTACCAGAGAATCGCCATTTTTACTGTTTTTCAGCCTCTCAATTAAATTGATTGAATTCGTCTCTTTACTTCGCTCAATAAACCTAAAGTGGTGCTGGAGAACGTTTTTCTCCAATTTTTACAGTTCGTTTCGCCATCGGGCTCTGTCATTTTATTATTTTCACGAAATATTACATAGGGTAAGATATCATTTGTTGAATTCATTTGAGTCATACGTTATGTTTTCTTCACTTGCATTAAATTTTCCGAGTCTCACAAGATAGAAAGAAGAGAAATAAAGTGATTGAGTTTTTCATTTTTTTAAGTTTGTCAATTCTGTTTTATTAGTAGTTATTTATTAGATCTATAAACTTTGTTGGATGAAGTTGTTCTGCAGTTTTTAGTTTATCAATAGTTAAACTTTGTAAGTTTTTCATTCTCAGATATTCATAAAGTTTGTTTACGTTTCCGGATATACTTCTTTGGTGATTATGTACAATTTCGCGATGATTTTACTTTCCGTCTTAGGAAATCTAGTTAATCGTGTTTCATTATTGGTGAGTGTCTCTTTAAGGGAACTTAATACATTCCTATGAGGTAAAAATCAGGAACTCAGATAAATAGATGCTTATTTTTCCAAAATTAATTAATACAAGCATGTTTTGTGAGAGTCTGACATGTTAAAAAGAAATAAGAAAATCGAGAAGAATTTTGTTTTCTTCCTTTTTTTCTAAACTAAAATGATGTTTAATTTTTCGTGCCCTTAATACGGAAAGAGAGTTTCTCTCCCACGAACGTCAAATTCTTACTGTGATAAATAAAGGAAATTGATGTTGGCGATTTATCTTTCAAGAAATTGTGAAAGTAGCCAGATATGAGAAATCACTTCCATATCACATTTTAATTTTTGAAAACTTTTTACGGAAAATATTTTTTTTTACTATAACGTTCGTATAAACTCGGCCATTACAGATGCCCCTTTTAAAAGATATAAAAATATTTCTCTCAGAAGAGTGTTTATTTCAACTGTGAAAAAACCTCTCTCAAAACTTCGAAATTATTTCACCGTATTCACAATTGTCGTTTTGGAGATTTTATCACTTCCGTCTTTCCCTGACTGGTTCACTGTTCGATAGGAAATACACTCAAAATTATCACTCTCACAAAATCTAATCTTCAGATATAGTGATTTTGAGAGGCATATAATCTCTTTAACAAACGTAATTATATAAAGATCAACATGAGGTTTCACTTCACGAATTTCGCGAGTCTTTCTCTAGTTGAGAACATCAACATAAATCTGCAAAGTTCTCTTACTCTTTAATGCAAAGTTTTAATTAATTTAATGTTGAAAAGAAAGCGAAAAAACGAATCCAGGTTTCAATGTTTTGAGAGCATTCCCCGCTTTCTGTGCAATTTCCGGGCAATTACTTCTCCCCTTATGTTTCTCGTCAGTCGCGGAGCGACGAATCCTCCTAAGCTTCGACGCAGCCTCACCCAATCCGCAACGCTGAGCCGAGTTAGTTGCCAGCCGTATATGTGATTAGAAGTACATTTATCTCCGCAAACTCGGGACACACCGCCAGCACACACGGGGCGTCGCGGCGTCCCAGCCTTCCCCATTCGCGAAATCTGCGACGCGGAAAGTGCATTATAACGATGAAGCGCGTCGCGGCGCCGGCGGAGGGGCGAGCGGGGCGGCGTCGGCGGCGGCGTCGGGACGCCCCCGGGGCGGCGGTGGCTGAGTGAGGGGGCGGCGACTGAGTCACCAGCCGGCGGCGAGCTTTCCTGAGGTTTCTTCGCTGATCATCGCCTCCGGCCGCCATCACATTAGAGTGAGAGAGGGCGAGCCGGTCGCGCACGAGGCGGCGAAGGCGGTAACAGAGATGATGGCCACTCGCAGGGGCTGCGACCGCGGGAAGTTCATTCCACAGCAGCGGCCTTCATCTCTGTCGCCGGCTTCGCCGCCCATCTCCCCGCGCCGGCCGACCAGCGCGGCGCGGCGCCTTGCGGTGCCAGCGCCCGCCGCCGACGACGCCCACCGCCAAGGTTAGTGGTGAACCCTGTGGGCAGTGGTTTCGCGCAGGGTTGGCGTCTAGGATGAAATGATACGAAGTTCTTTTACTTTGTGGCATGCATTCTGTGTCTGGGAAAAAATTACCTGCAGAGTCTTACTCTTATTTACTGTGTCTTACGTCGTCTTATTCTTCATGCTATGTATTATAATTCGTTTAATTATAATTCTAGTGCAATTTATGTTCCATGTCGCAGTGAGTGATTTTTATATTTAGTAAAGCCTCCAAAAGGAGTTGGTGTCAACTGTGGGTTAATGAATAAGTAGCTCTTGTCTGTATTTTCTAGTTTAGTTTTATCCACATGAGGCAAATCTTTACTCGAAGGTTAGCTCGAAAAGAAATGTACCTGAAGAATGATGTATGTTGTTCAAAGATTTCAACTCCGCGAAGCGGACTTCATCGATTTTCCGGGCACGACTGACTGATCTGAATTTTCAAAAAATTTCAGATGACTCTGAAATATTAACTTAAATATCTTGATATCAACTGTTTCGGTTAATAAAATTATAGATAAAGAAATCCATTTTTCTTAGATTTCGTTATCGATTTACGTAGGTTACACCAACGAATGAAGGTAATTTTACAGGAACACTAGAGAAGAGATATGAGTTAAGTTTTTGAAAAATGTAACAAAATATCGTCATTATATTACATAGACGAGGAAAGTCGATAAAACATTTTATTTTCTCAAGCGATCTTATACCAATACTGTTAAACATGGTATTATCGCGTTATTTATATACGCTCCACTTCTCCAAGAGCTATGTTTACTGAAAATGTGTACACGCAGGGAAGTTTGACCCACAGATGCCGCCCTGCGATAGTGGTTTGCGTGTAATCAGGCTATAGTGCTGCCCCGGCGGAAAGGTTGACAAATTTGGAATGTCCTTGACGAACAATACTGCTCTCCAATATTCCTACGTACTCGCAATATATATTAACACGTACACTATTCATTGAAAAATCTGAACTTTTTTTGAATCGACGGTTTTCATATTTTCGATGAGGGTTATTTGATCTTTGTTTCAAATTCAAACGAGCAAGAGTTATTGGGACTTAATGAATATTTTATGCGAGTTTTAAATTCAGTAAAACTCACGAAAAAGGTCTATAATTTTGTTATTCGTATGTACTTCCATAAGAAAATCGCAATATACTTTTAATGCTTCCAGTACTTTCCTCAAAATAAACTGAAAATAATGTGGTGTTTAGTAGCTTGCGGGAAAAGAAGGTTTACATTATTTACGCGAAGTGAAGATTTTTTCTTCGTGCAATATTAGACTTCTTTTATAAGGAGAAAAAATTCTTTTTGTTTCAACTCTTTTTAAATTAAGCCAGAAATTGTGACTTGATACAAAGGAAATCTCAAATCAAATTAAGAATAAACACTTTTTAAGAATATAGTAGTAGTTGCAGTGTAATCCGAAGATTTTGTCTTTGAATTTTTCTAAGTGCCTGTTATACAATTTCACTTTACAAACAATTATTGTATTTTTGAATGAGCATGATGCAAACATTCCTTTTCAATATTATTTTAGATTTATTTAACAGAAACTTTATTCAAGAATGTACTAAAGACAAATGAGGTTCCCAGATTTTCACTGGAATGAATTTTATAACTGTGCTTAAGTACACACTTTTAGTGAAGGTGACGCGATAATTTAGCGTCTAGTTGAGTAAAGTAATCGTTAGTTTTCGTTACTGATATTGAAACTGATAGTGATCGTTGTCTGTAATCATTTCTTCTTTGTTTAGAAGATATATTCTCTAACACTAAAGTTGAAGTTTTTTACAGAGTTATAATTAGCAGATCAGTTTCATGGATTTCACATTTATATTAAATAAAAGTACTTGTACATTTTCGTGTCAGTATTGATAGTTACACAAGTTTTGTTTTGTTTTTTCGAAAATTAAACAAGTGGGAAAAATAGGCGTTTATTAAAATCATTTTGCCAATAGACGTGCAAAAAAAACAATTTTATCCCAAAATATTAATGTTTCGTAAATAAAGCAGTCCGTTCTTGATTTACTTAAGAAATGTTACAAATATTTTTAGCATTTGGCGTTGATTTGAAACGTTCCGGAATCTTTTAAAACTATACCTTATCCTAGGATTTGAACCTTGTGAAAGATATGAGTGTTTTCACTTTCTGATTGAGGCGCGAAAGGCCAATCATCACTTTTTCCTTACAATGATCATCATTTGAACATTTCCCAGGGTGGCCAAATATGAGTTATCAGTTATGTCGGTCGCAATGGTGCATCCCATTAGGTGGATGCCCCAAGAAGAAATTCATTCACCGTCTCAAATTAATGTGTGTAACTTCTTGATGCATGCCGAACTAAGTAGGAAATAAAAATGTTTATAAGATCTTTGTCAAATTCGTGAAAATAAACGTACAAGCATCACATATAGTAATATGATCGACAAAAAGAGGAGATTAAAATAGTTTTCGTTGTATTTGTCGAAATATATTTAATTAAAATAGTCATTAAAGTAAATAGTCATTTTACGCTAACAGTTCTGAATACGATGTCCCGAGAATTTTGAGAAGCGGTATGGTACATTGTTTCAAACATAGTAGGCAATGTAGACCATAATAGAATCTCGCACTCAATCCTTGTTTTCAACCACTGCTATGTTAATTATAATTCTTTTAAAACTCTTACAAATTTATAAAGGTCAGATTTTAACGAAAGTATTAGTTTAAAGCAGTGCCAAAGTGCTATAATCTGCATTCAAATTATAAACTGAAAATATATTAAACACTACCTGACAAAATTACAAACAATATCACTTGGTGGAATTAATTGGTTTCAGTTTTCGGAATTCACTTTTTCTTTGGAGAAAAATTCTCCATTTATGATGAAAAGATTTATTTTTTCTTTAATATTTGCATGTTTTATTTTCCGTAGCAGCACGTTTATGAATTCGTTTTCATGTTTTCATGTCCCTTAACAATTCACAGCGTTTTAAAAACAGAGGTTTCATTTTGCTCATGTTTAATCTCTGAATTATCATTTCAATCCTTCTGTTTAGGTGGCATTATTTCAGTGAAAATATTTTTCTTCCTCGAACATTTCATACACTTTGTTGCTTCGCACAAATATCTAAAAAATTCTCGACTGAAAAACTCAGCATTTGGTGAAGCTCTAATGAAGGAGTAACGCAATTTATGAATGTGCTCTTAAGCAGGAATTTGTCAGGAGACTGGCGTAAATCACTCCAGAGGGTAGCGAAGGAATATCACTGAACACGTCAATAATCCACTACATTTTCTAAAAGTGATTACAAGTATTCAAATGAATAATCTCTATGATTCAAGAGATTTACGTTTTATCCACGAACACTAGAACGACGGGAGCAGTCACTTCGACTGTTTTCAAGTTTTAGTTTTCTTTTGTGCTTATGTTTATTGATTTATTTTATAATTTTTGCGACATTTAATATTTGAGGGTGTTCCATAAAATCCCCAAATATAATTCTTTCAGACACCTTAGTTTTCCAGATAATAGCTTATTCTTCATGGTTTACCTTCAACGATGAGTAGCAGACAAAATGACTGTTCGTTTGAACTGCAATTGGGACGACGACTAATGGCACGAGCTCTCACTGTCAAATCTTCATCAGACGCTCACTGTCCAAGAATTTTATAACATAATCGATTTAGCTCGAAACGATTTCTGGATTTTGTATGAATTGGACTCGGAAAACAAAATGTTCCTGCGGTCGAATTTCCTGCACCTGGCTGAAGTACTTCGCGCGCCATTGCTATAGACTCGAAATATTCCAAGAGGGCGTTACTTGTCGCAGAGTATCTTAGTACAAACAAACATTCAAGAGACGAATAAGTAAGTGTTGATAGTGTCAAATAGAATATTGTAAAAACAATAAGTCCAGTGAGTTGTTCTGGGTGCGGAAAAAATAGTTTGCAATACGGAATGTGGTGATATGAAAAGTTTGACTTATAAGCTGAAACAATTAAATATATATTTCATTTACTTCAAATAATGTTTTTTCATTAGCTTACTACATTCACTAGCCTTTCATTTGCCATTCGTCTGAATAAAAATGAAAAAATAATTATATGAAACAGTCATTTTGACGGCTCACCATCGTTGTAGGTATAATAGCATTGCCGTCTTTCTAATGTTAAATCTTATTATGGAGGCCCATACAAGAATTCATACATACACCGAGGAAATCTTCAATAACCAATTCGTGTAATCACGTACGAGTGTTGAACACATTCGGCAAGATGCGAATCCGTGTTCCCTTCGTACTGACTGGTTCATGTTCCATTCAGCTTGTCAACTCTACTTGGCTAACATTTTTTCAACGCAACGCAGGCCGTGGGCCGAACGGAGTGCGTAAGCGCGAAAGCGTGTGCGACGCGGCGTCAGGGTGGACAAGTGACGACGATGACGGCGCCCGGAGCACTTCGGAGGCGCTCGCTGTTGGCGGCCGCCCATCGATCAGAGCTGCAAAACAGACGCGCCATCCGCGTCGCGGTCACCGCCAATTATGACGCGTTCTGCGGTGGAGGCGCGACCGGCAACGGGGACGGAAGCGTGGTGGGGGCGGGAGTGGAGGGGAACCTGCGGCGATGGCAAGCGTGGAGAGGGGGGTGGAGAGAGTGGGAGTGGAGGTGTGATCGGGGTCGGAAGCAGGAGCGGGGCCGGGGCGGCGGTGCGACCTGGGGCGGCTGATGGCCGAGGGGGCGTGGCGAGGGAGGGGTGGAGCTCAGCGTGGACGGAGGCGGTGGCTGCGGGGAAGGTTGAGAGGAAGCGGGGAAGGGGCAGTGGGGGGAAGAGGTGGAATGAAGCCTGGGCGTGGGCGTGGGTGGAACGGAGGACAAGGGGTAAGTTGTGGCCAGGAGGGGGCGGAGCGGAGGCACGTCCGGTAGCGGCAAGAGGCGGGGTGAGGCGTGGCGGGGCTGAGTGGGGGCGTGGGTGAGTCGGCGGCAGACGGGGTGAGGCGTGGCGGGGAGTGGAAGCGGAACGGAGGCACGTCCGGTGGTGGCAAGAGGCGGATGAGGCGGCGGGGCTGGAGTGGGGCGTGGGTGGAGCGGCGGCAGACGAGGTGAGGCGTGGCGGGGAGGGGGCGGCAAGAGGCGGGGTGAGGCGTGGCGGGTTGAGTGGGGTCGTGGGGTGAGCGGCGGCAGACGGGATGAGGCGTGGCGAGGAGGGGGCCGGCAAGAGGCGACGTGAGGCGTGGCGGGGCTGAGTGGCGGCGCGAATCGGCGGCAGACGGGGTGAGGGCGTGGTGGGTAGGGGGCGAAACGGAGGAACGTCCTGGTGGCGGCAAGAGGTGGTGAGGCGTGGCGGGGCCGAGTGGGGGCGTGGCGGAGCGGCGGCAGACGAGGTGGAGGCGTGGCGGGGAGGGGGCGGCAAGAGGCGGGGTGAGGCGCGGCGGGGTTGGAGTGGGGTCGGGTGGAGCGGCGGCAGACGGGATGAGGCGTGGCGAGGAGGGGGCCGGCAAGAGGCGGCGTGAGGCGTGGCGGGGGCTGGAGTGGCGGCGTGGGTGAATCGGCGGCAGACGGGTGGGAGGCGTGGTGGGGAGGGGGCGAAACGGAGGAACGTCCGGTGGCGGCAAGAGGTGGGGTGAGGCGAGGCGGGGCTGAGTGGGGCGTGGGTGGAGCTGCGGCAGACTGGGTGTGAGCAGCGGGGTGGGGGCGGAGCGGAGGCACGTCCGGTGGCGGCAAGAGGCGGGTGAGGCGTGGCGGGGCTGGAGTGGGGGCGTGGGTGGAGCGTCGGCAGACGGGGTGAGGTGTGGCGGGGAGGGGGCGGAGCGGAGGCACGTCCGGTGGCGGCAAGAGGCGGGGTGAGGCGCGGGCGGGGATGGGCGGGGGCGTGGGTGGAGCTGGACGGCAGACGAGGTGAGGGGCGGCGGGACTGGGCCAGCATCGGGCGAGTGTGGAGAGGCGGCGGGCTGGGCGGAGGGCGTGGGCGGGGGTGGGGGCGTCGATGAGAGTTGGGGCTCGTGACTGGGGTGACGAGGGCCCATGTGGAGCTTGCGCCGACAGCTCCGCTGGCTTTGTGGCAGTGGCTGCGTGGCGCGGATACTGAGCCCGGATATGTGAATGCGCCTCGCCGGCGTGTGTGAGTGACGGCTGGACTGTTGGACGGAGCTCTTTCGCTTGCCAGATTCAATGAATGAGGAGGAAATTTAGTGAGGGCGATGAAAACAAATACGGATGAGATTCAGGAAATAAGATATGCAACAAGGGTTGTTATTAGCAAATGTTCACAAAATTTCTCAACATGCGATACTGAGTCCATTCCTTTTTCATTTGAAGAATCTTCTGAGTTATTTGCAATACAATAAGTTTCCATTTTTATTTCAATGTTTAATATTTTAAAAGTGTAATAAAGAAGACTAAGATTTAAATATGTAATGTATTTAAATATGTATGCATTTGGCATTTGGGATAAAGGGGATTAAAAGTTTGATTAATACGGCGTTTGGTAGCTAGCGATGTTCGCAAGTCTGGGCTCCATTTTTATTTATCATCCGCGCCTGGAGTTATGGTAGACATGTCGCGAGAATGCGTGTCCCTACCGCCATACCTAGCTTATTTTGCCTGCTTGAGTTTTATTTCGTCACCCAGCTGTAGGAACAGAAACAAATGTAAATCGTCTCGGTTTCTATGGCTTAATTTTTGCACCGTACCTAGCTGAATATTTGTACATGCCGGGAATCGAACCCGGGTCCTTCTGTCAGTAAACTAGCATGATGTCAAAGAACCACCATAGGAGCAATACAATTATATAAAATCTTTAAGTGTATATAAAAATTATAGATAATCAATTCTTTCTCTCCATTAATCAGAAACTCCGTGCCTATTCCACTGGTAAATCTGTATTCCACTGGTACGATGATTCAAGATAACCTCAGTTACAGGACAAGTTATACAAAATCTATGAAAGGACATGTTATGAATCGGACGTTCTGAGATCAGTGAATTGAATGGAAGTAGACGGTCGACAGATGTAAAGTCGTTCCGCATTCATTTTTTTTCTGCAAAATAGATCGTATGTCCTCCATCTCGCGCTCGTAATGCTCAGTTGTCAAACGAGAGCCACATTTAGAAACTGATAAAGCGCTAAAGGGGAAGGGTGATATACGTCATACGTTTCTGTTTTAATGTATTGATATCCACGCTAAAGGTAAGATATCAAAATGAAACCTTTGCCTCTACTAACTACAAGATACTGTGAATGGTTTGTAGACCAATCAGTAAGGGTTTTTATAGGTGAAAATGTATTGCATTCCCTTTAGAACTTTATACGTCAGAAAGATAACACTTGGAATGACAACAGAAGAATCTACCGCAGAATCTAAATTAACCGCACATTGGACCGCACAAACATGTCTAAACTCGCAGAATTATCTCAAGTCGCAAAAGCGTAATCGAGATAATTTTTATTATACATTTCACTGCTTCTAAGTGGCATTTTTAAAGGTAAATATTTCACTTCGTTTTTAAAATTTTAAGAAATTAAAATTTTAAATTAAATTGATTGATTGCTTGATGTTTTCGCGTTTCCGGACGCGTCAACTGCTTTGGTTATTAGTGCCGTTAGTGTAGTGCATGTTTTCTCGGGAAATGGCGGTGATCTTCCCCCGCTGGATGGCGAGAACCGGCGCCGACCTACCGCCGGCTAGTGGGGTTTCCCCCTAACCAGGACTCTCCCACCAGCGGGGCACCGCCTCAGCCGGGACAAGCTCTAAGTTCCCGACCGATCTCCCGGAATATGTGGTAGTGTAGTGCACATTAGTGTATGTGTGTGTGTAAGGGGAGAGGATAAGACAAGGAAGAGGAAGGACAGATCGCGCGCGGTCCGTGGCCCGTTTGGAAGGCCGTTAGCCGACAGTATGTCGGCGCCGGATCTCGCCATACAGCGATGGAAGATCGCCACCCGCTCCTGCAACAAAAACCTGCAGTACACTTCCTGGACTAATGACTACAGCAGTTGATTCGCCAGTAATCACTAATCAACCAACTGGAAGAGAATTCGGAGGTATAAAAAAACGCTGGTAACTTTGACGTATTTTTTGCTTCTCCTGACGTTAGGATAGAGACAATGTGAGGAATGACCAATCAATCAGAAGCCATGCTTCTCGGTACACGTGGCGTCAGAGAGCGCGAATGGCGGGATTGCGTCGAAGGACGCCGCGCCGCGCCGCCGTGGGTGCACCCTGGGCAAAAACGCGGCCCCTGCGTGACGCCCGACCGCGCCCATCGGCTTTGCTCGTAATTGAGAGGGCTTATTATGCGCCTCACTCCGCAAATCGCGGCTTCGTTCACAATTGTACTTTTAACCCACCGCCGCCCTTCAGTGCGCGCTTCGCCTCTGCCATGGCGCGCTCTCCGCAAAGGGCGTTGTGTGTCTTGTGAGGGGACGGTCGCGGTTTGATGAAGTACATTGAAGTCCTCGAATAGATTTCTAATACTTCTTTCTTACTGCAATTCTCACTGATAGGGAAATTTTCTCGTTTTATGTGTTTGCAGTTCGTAAGATTGTTGAGATGAACATATTCATTGGTATATCAATTTGATATATTTCTCTTCTAAATCTTTCTTTGCCGTATATATTTTTTTCTTGAAAGCAATAACAAGAATGTATTATCTGATGATTCATGATAGTTAAATTTTACATATTATACCGTCTGTCGAACATTCTTTCGCCATATTTTCTTGTCCTTCCTCGCTTCTTAATCCATATTTCAATACCTGACGGTTTTTATCTAAATAAAAAATCAAACTCAGAACAAATCCTTGAAGAAAGCTTATTTTACATGTTAATTAAAAACGTGGTACAGTGTAGTTTAGCACTTAAACTATTTCAATACACATCGTAATAAAATTGTATATAATATTTTTTTCTAACTTACAATTTCAGTTTGAGTGCTTACTGTAGGTGTAAAATTATGTCGAGGATGCCCCATAGAATAGTGATGACTATATATAGTAACTGTACGAGGCTTTTATGCATTATTACTTTCGTAGGATGAAGAGACATTAAGAGTTATTACCTTTGTTTCTAGCCCTTTCGTGGTGCCTGAAATGAATGGTTTTATTGGATAGGAGATGTTGATGATATGATTTGAACAAGGAATGGGAGAAACTCGAGCTCGCACCCACCTCCCAATTCCACATGGATAGACCGTGATTTGAACCCCGGCAACCAGAGGCAGACAATGAGTGGTCAGCCCACTACACCACGGGTCGCTTCCATTGGGTATAAAAAAGCCGGGGGAGAATGGAAGGAAGTGTAAGAAGGAAAATATGTGAATGGAATGAATGAGAGAGGATTGATATCCCACGGGCCATGGTTGGCTTGGTTGGTACTTTTCTGATTTCGGTTTTGAGATCAGGTAAATAAGATTAATGAATACCATTCGCCTGTTTACAAAAATCACTTTAATAAAAGCGAAGGCATTTATCTAACGGTAGCGAAAATGAAATCTTTGACCAATCAAACATCATCAACGAACGGATCAGTGCTATACAGATTAGTGGATGACTTCAGTGAACGATCAGTGATGATTGAAATAAATGTTTCCTCACTATTAATTCAAAATAACTAAATCTGTTGATTTCCATCATTATGATCGATTCCTGCTCTTTGCAATAAAGTTTCCTACAGAAGGAAAATGGAAATCTAATTACTATTTATTATAAAACTAAACAATTTTACACAATATTTTTGTATATAAAAATAAGTAAAAAAATACATTTGCAATAAATGTGGTGACACTTCCATTCAGGAAGTTTTCTGGAAATGGAAAAAGGGGAACACTTTTACACGAGAGATGTGTGTTGCATTGTTTGCAACACGTTTTAGTTGGAAGCAAGAATTGAATTAACCTAGCCAATTCATTGAATTAATAATATAATTGTATTCATGTTGTTTGCGTGGCAACCAAAATTCTGTTATTGAAACTGCAGCGAGCGGCATGGTGAATGTAAAGCGAAATAAAACTAAATACAGGATGCACACTCTATCAGTTATCTTCAATCATGAACTAGTTTCTATACACTTGAATATTGCGCAGAAAATTCCGGCGTATAAAGCAAATAAAGTTTCTTCTGGAAATATTTTTTGTCATCACAGAAAATGTACTAGTTGCACCAGTAATGAAGCATAATAGGTATTCTCATTGCAATTGTTGTGCAGCTTTGCTAAGTACAGAACATAGATGGCTAGGTTTTCTTGGGAAGAGGTAACGGACCTCTGGGAGGTTGACCCAGTAAGGGATTTCAAATCGAATAAGGAGAACACACGGAAGTCAGGGAGGTTTCCATATGTGTAATCTACCTTTATAATCACCTTACGGAGTCGGAATTTGGGCTTTTTTCCCCAAATAATTATGCACCCTACTATCTGATGTCCTTACGTCATTTCTGTTATTAGTTTCATCTTAACAAAACCACCAGCTCTTTATTCAACTCTTATGTGAAGCTACATCAGTAAATAATGTAGTACATCATGACATATTACAAGTGTGAAATTAATACATTTTATAGAAAGTCGAACGAAGAAGCTTGCTACAACAATGCATATACGGTAAAAATTCGTCTGGCAAAGCAACAAATTGCAGGAGGGTATTTAGGATAGTAACTCAGAGGAGTGTTTTTTCCTAAATATTATTAGCAAATACGTCATAATAGAAAGCAGGTTAATAAGAACATATATTTTGCGGTGTCATATTCTTTTCGTGAAAAAGTATCGACGCAGATTCAACGAAAACGAGTAACAATAAAACACTGACACAAAAGAAACCCGTGAGAAATATCCCAGCCACATTTCAGCGATTGTTATACGTTTATTCACGTGACAGCCCAAACGCGCTTTGTTTTTATATTGCATGTAAATATCCGCAGGTAGAACGTTTTAACGGATTACAAAAACAGATTCCTGGAAAGCTTGTTCGACATTCTCAGGCCTTCAGCGGCGCCGGTGGCGTGGGATGGCGGAGAAGGCCGGGACAGGTGGGGTGTGTGTGCAGAGAACGGGCAGCGGCGAGACGATTGCGGCGGCGGAAACGGCGGAGGCGGCGGAGACGGTGGAGTGGAGGCGGCGGCGGAGGCGGTGGTGGTGGCGGAGGTGACGGTGGGGTCGGAGACGGCAATGGCGGTGGTGGCGATGGCGTCGGAAACGGCAGAGGTGGCGGTGGCAGTAGTGGCGGTGGCGTCGGGGCGTCGGTGGCGTCGGTGGCGTCGGTGGCGTCGGTGGCGTCGGTGGCGTCGGTGGCGTCGGTGGCGTCGGTGGCGGCGGTGGCGTCGGTGGCGGCGGTGGCGGCGGTGGCGGCGGTGGCGGCGGTGTTGGCGCCTGTGGCGGCGAAGGCGGCGGAGACGGCAGTGGTGACTACGGCGGTGGTGACGATGGCGGTGGTGGCGAAAGCGGTTGTGACGGCGGTGGTGACGGCGGCGGAGGTGGTGGTGGTGGTGGTGGCGATGGCGGTGGTGGCGGTGGTGGCGATGGCGGAGGTGGTGGCGGCGGTGGAGGTGGCGATGCAAAGTGTGGGGCGATGGCGGTGGTGGCGGTGGTGGTGGCGGTGGTGGCGGTGGTGGCGGTGGTGGCGATGGCGGTGGTGGCGGCGGTGGAGTGCGGCGATGAAACAGGGTGGTGGTGGTGGCGATGGCGGTGGCGGTGGCGGTGGTGGCGGCGGCAGATGGCGGTGGTGGTGGCGGTGGTGGCAGCGGCGGAGGTGGCGTTGGTAGCGGCGGCGGCGGGGTGTGCAGGTGGCGGCGGCTGTGTGGTGGTGGCGGCGGCAGCGGTGGCGGCGCGCGCCAGCAAGTGGCTTGTCGGAAGTGCTTTATTTTCTTATCAATGGCGCCGCCTTCGCGCGAGGGCTCACTTCCGGTGCACGCGATCGCCTCCACCTCCGCTTCCACTTCCACTTCCACTCGGTGAATAGGGGCGGGCAAAGAAGGCGGCGAAGCCAACGGGTCGGTGAAAGAGGACGAGACAGGATGGAGGCGGAGTGAAGTTTTTGATTCCAGAAAAGGATGTAAGGTCTTTGATAAAGTCAAGCTCGGCGGGGTACTGATGAGATATTGCGAGTGTGTCGTTTGGTGGTAAGAAAAGTTGTCTTGGAGTGTTAATACATGTGAAAGAGTGATAATAGCAATTTTTGGTGTAAGGACGCAGTGAAGTGCAAAAAGAATCGAGAGTGTGAGCAAAGTAATGATTACAGAAGTGAGAATTGTAGGTAGTCCAGTAGGGCGTCCAGAAGTGGGGGGAGGGCAGTGGGGAAACTTGCCTCAGGCCCCGACTTAATTGGGGTCCCGAATTTCTGTTCACTCAAAAGAAATTAAAACTATATGTATCTCTAATACAAATTTAACGCCATAAGTTATTTCTGATGCATGGAGAGATAAATTATGTTGATGAATTGGGAGAGTACAAACTTTTTGTTTGGAATAAGGGCCCCGTTGCATCAATTGCCCCAGGCCCTAGGTCTTCTCTGTTTGTGGGTCCCAAATACTATGAGAGTAACGAGGGCTTCGATAGAGGAGAGAATGAGACTGGATGTAGTGAATAAGTAGGTTCTTGCAAAGCAATGTGGGAGTGGAGATATGGTTGTAAGGAGGGCAAGGCATCTCAGTATTTAGTGACATTTCATTAAAGAGTTTAGGATATGGAGCTATGAAGGAGGGAGGGCTTTTAGAGCAGAATGGAGTTTCTACGCAGAGGCTCTTTTAAAGAAATTTTCTTAATATTGAATTAAGAAAATTTCTAAATTAATTCTTAATAATGAAGTGAAATTTTGTCCATATACGTTCAGTTGGGTCACTTTCCGAGCGTTCAGCAGTTAACACTGTTTTGCGAGTTGCAATAAGAAACTGTACAATTGTCTAGAGAGCACAGCAATAGCAACAAATTCTGCCGAGAAATAATTATTTAGGATATTGAATTTTATGTACCTTAATATGAATTAATTTTTAAATAATTTCTAAATTTAATCTTAAAATATTATCTTCATCCCTATCATAATTATAAAGGTCTGAGGACTCCTTTAAGCCCTTAACTTATTTAATTACGTTTGTTTCGTTTTATCATATATTCTGTGAGAGTGCAAACTTGTCGCCAAAATGATGACCAGGCGCACACTATATTACATTGAGCTGCACTAATTTGTATCAGAGGCATCTTTCAGGTTTTATATTGTTGAATTTAATTTCAGCTTTTTCTTGTTCAAAATTACGTATTTTATAAAACGAGAGTTACGAGGTCATATTTATTTATAGTCGACTTACATTGACTATTGCATTATGGATACAATTTATTATCGTATTAAGTTACAAAATATAAAACAAATTAAATATTTACTAATTAATATTGTTATTTGGAGATGAAATTTGCGCAAATATTTGATGAATATTACTATTCTCTATTCATTACAGAATCCTTTTACCAACCATATAAATTTGCTCGATCACTATGTTAACATGCATTCTAATTGTGACATCGCTGAAAAATAGTTGTCGTTTGAAGCAGATGAAAATTAATTTATCATGTAAATGAAGCAAAATTTAAATAAATTCGAATCTTTTTATTCACAATATTTTGATACACTAATGTGTTCAATAAGGTGAACAGGTTTAATTTGTTTTGTTCTTGTAAACTTACATCTGAGTTATATTTTTTCACAAGTAGTTTTTGCCATTGATTATTATGCAAATTTCCAAACACCAGTGTTTAGCAGGTTAAGTTTCGACTCTAAGAAAAATATATAATTTATCTGCTGAGTACCTGCGCCTTCAGAATTGCCTAACAAAATGGGGCAAATGTATGTGTAAGTTTGTAATTGATATTTTTGACATGTTTTCATTGGCAAAAATGTATCATCCTATACTCCTCTACAAGCTTTAAAAGTGGGTAACACTTATGTTGAGTCATCCTGTATAACCTGACTTGAATGCAGTAGTTCAATTGTATCTTCAAATATGGAACGTAATATTAGATGACGATTGATAGATCTCAAGTTTTTTAAAACAGTACTTGCATATATTCCAATGTTAATATTTAAAGAACGGATGAATCTATTTTCACAAATGTTTAAGTGAAAATGATATATTAAATTACACTAAAGTTTTAAAAAATTGCAAAAACATCCCAAAGATGAGAGTTTCGGAAACAAGTAATTTTTGAGCTAAAAGATCGATTTTCGGAATCACATTAACCCTCAATCAATCACGAAGGCTATTAAATTCATTAATAAAGAAGATGATAAAGGAGGAGAAGAAGAAATTAAGAATTTATACGTCGTAAAAATGTTCCTTGAATCCTCGAAACAGTTTACAGAAATTGTCAAGAAAACAGTATATCCAATATTTCCCAAAGTTACTTTCGCTTTACATTAATACACCGTATCCTGCGATTTTCCTGGATTTTTCTCCCAAAGATCAAATTCACAGCCTGATCTCGGCGATTAGTGTCCAGACGATACATGAAAAGGCCCCAAATTAAAAATGTAGTCTTTCATGTTCTTAAATCCCTATTCTTTGTTCCCAGTGCCCGTGAGTTCATTAGAACCCCTTAATTAATAAAAAAATTATAATTCAGCCATGGTCAAAGAAGTAAACACGACTCGTAATAAGTGTCGATAATCGCGTGAGTTGCTCTCTTGCACCGCCTCCCTACTCATGAACTAGCTGGATTTTACTCCACAAATTATACCACGTATAAGCTCCAGTAGAGCCGTTAGAAAACAAAGAGACATAATAGCTTGAGAATACAAAAACCTGATAAAATATCTTCGCGACACTACTCCTCACAGTGGCTAACTGCATGTGTCACTTCATATCAGAAACAGTAATATTAGAAATTAAATGAAAATTGCAATTTCGAGTCGCTATTACACACTATGTGAATTGCTGAATTTCCCTTTCCAAATTACAATAGGCAATTGTAACACAGGACAATTGAGGCGGCCTAAGAAAGTGTCGAGAATTCAGAAACTTGAGGAATTATCGGTAGTCTCGAGATTCGGGGGACATTTTTGTCGCACCCCGTGAAATAACTGATTACGAAATTACAAAAGCTAATTGTAGCCCTACAAACAAATTGAAGTGACCTACCAAGTGTCCAGAAATTGGAGAAATTCTCTTTATTCTAAAGATTCGTGGGCTCTATTCGTCGCATCGCGTGATATAGCCGAATTCGCCCTTCCAAATTATAAATGCTGTTGTAGCCACACACAAAAACTCAAGCGACATAAAAAGTGTTGAGAATCCAGTACCTCGGGCAATTTTCGAGATTCGCGGGATCTCCTACTCGCACTGCGTGAACGAGCTGAATTCACCCTTCCATATTACAAAAGCTCATTGCAGCCCTGCACAAAAATGGAAGCGACCAACAAAGAGTCCAGAAACAGGAGAAATTATCGGTATTGTAAGGATTCGCGGGCTCTCTTCGTGACGCACCGCATGATCTAACTGAATTCACCCTTCCAAATTACAAATGTTGTTGTAGCAGCACACAAAAATTAAAGCGATCTAAAATGTTTTGAGAACCCAGTAATTCGAGGAACTCTTCTAGATTCGCGGGTCGCTTGGTTGCACCGCGTGAACGAGCTGAGTTTGCCCTTCCAAATAACAAAACTCACTGTATCCCAAAACAAAACGTGAAGCGGCCTAAAAATTGATACCGAGAATCTAGAAACTCGAGAGATTCTCGAGATTCGCGGGATATCTTTGTCGCACCGCGTGAACGAGCTGAGTTCGCCCTTCCAAATTACAAATCTCATTGTATCCCAACACAAAACTTGAAGCGACCTAAAAATTGATACCGAGAATCTAGAAACTCGAGAGATTCTCGAGATTCGCGGGATATCTTTGTCGCACCGCGTGAACGAACTGAGTTCGCCCTTCGAAATTAAAAATCTCATTGTATCCCAACACAAAACGTGAAGCGACCTAAAAATTGATACCGAGAATCTAGAAACTCGAGAGATTCTCGAGATTCGCGGGATATCTTTGTCGCACCGCGTGAACGAGCTGAGTTCGCCCTTCGAAATTACAAATCTCATTGTATCCCAACACAAAACGTGAAGCGACCTAAAAATTGATACCGAGAATCTAGAAACTCGAGAGATTCTCGAGACCGAAAAATTGATACCGAGAATCTAGAAACTCGAGTGATCATCGAGATTCGCGGGCTATCTTCGTCGCACCGTTTGAATGAGGTGAGTTCGCCCTTCCAAATTACAAGCTCTGTGCCGGCCGCTGCGCCGCGTCGGCGCGCGCGCTCCTGACGAACGGATGAAACGCGCGCCCCTCCACTAAACTATAATTAAGCCCCAGATTATAGGCATAGATTTACCAGCGCTATGCACACACAGGATGAAATGTTCCGAATTTGAATTAAATCTGCTCATATTACTACCCTTTAAAATGTAAATAAAAGCAGAAATTACCATACAATTTCATTGTGTTTGTTTCCGTTTATAATCAGGTCCGATGCCCAGGTTTAGAGTTTCGACAGGGAAGGGGAAGGCCCCTATGTGTATGTGAACCCTGGTGAGGGTGGGAAAGCGGAAGCGTGACGAAATTGGAGCAGGAACTACTCAGGCAATGTTCGAATTTTGTAATGGAAGCGATGTGATATTAGTTATTTTTCGGATATATTGCTCCCCAAACAGCTTTGAATAATTTGATGTTACGATTTCGTGCAATTGTAATAAACTTCACGGTATTTTTGATTTAAATGAAGCAATTTCACAGATTTCTTTCGTATTTTGTGATAGAGTATAGGTTACTGTGAAAATCATTCATGCTGAATGTGGTAAACAGCAATAATATCACAAGCTTTGTAATTTTGCAAGAGAATAAATTATATGTTCATCATGTTTCGATGAGTCATTTTTGCACACAGACGTTAAAATGAAATATTCATGTAAATCGGGTATTTTGATTATTGCTTCGTTTTGTCAGTAGGTGATTACTTCTAGTTTTTATATAAAATGAAACAGTTGTAATACACTTGGCGAATAGAACTCTGCTTTGTCACGAAACATCTAGAATATACGTTTTAGCTCTGTTAGATATAAAATAAAACGAAAATAAAAATGAATGAAATATAGACATAATCTGCAAGTTTATTTCATACGTCATATCTGAAGTTGTCTACTTTTCTAGTTTTCATAATTGCTTTACTTCCAATTCAAGTCTGGTAGTACGTAATTCGTCAAGAGAAAAAAGGATTCAAAGAGTAAATGAATATTCAACTGATATTTTCAAATGTGCTGCAACTTGGAATAAATTTATGTGGGTTCTTATTGTAAAAAGAGTTACACAAAAGAACTGACCATCTCTGTTAAGAAGTTGCTTGTACTTACATATGTTTTGGTGGTAAGAAAGTAAAAGCAATTCCCATTTATGTTTCTGCAGCTTAGTTTCTACATTTTCTAGTAGTTAAATGAGCTAACTACAACAAACATCAAATGAAGAAAATTAGAATTATTAAATTCAGCGGAAAAGTGGAATCAGCAGGTAGTAAATTCCAATACAACAAACTTTAAAACTAGTTCACACTATAGTAACAATGGGATGTTTATAAAGGTTACTATCTACTATTTTTTTACTATCTACTATCTACTATTTATTAATATATAATATTAATTAATAATATAATATTATATATTTAAGGTTACTATCTACTATTTATAATGGTTACTACTACTATAAACCGATTAATTGAATTGAAATTATTCCTTAATGAATTTTACTCATCTGAACTTTTCGTTTAAATTAAGAGTAAGATAAATGCAATTCTAATAATATCGAAAGTAAATACAAGGAATTGATGGAGTCGAATCATCCCAAAGATTGCATGTAGCACATCGGCAAGGATGAGGTGATTGTGATGCCAACAAAGGGTAATTCGGGAGCACCATTTCGCGGAGCCCGTGATTCGCCGCTCGCTCGTTCCTCTCTGAGCATCCGTCCCGCTGGCAGGTCTTCCACGAAGGCTCAGATACAAGGCCGCGTCTGCTCGTTAGTCTAACTAGGCGGCTGGGGCGTCATTCCTATGCGGCATCTCGCACTTTCGTCAATTAGGGTCAGATTCTCGCGTGAATTCGAGCAGGCACGGGCGCACCGCGGCGGGTGGTTGCGGCTCCCTCGGCCCCGAGCCTGCCCAGCCGCCCCCGCCCCCGCCCCCGCCGCCGCCCCAGAGGCGGAGATGCCCGCTCGAAGCCGCCCTCCGCCGCCGCGTGGCCCCGCGCAGCCAATGCCGCCGCCTGTGAGCCGCGTGGTGGCGCCGGGGCCGGCTCCATTACGGCCTCGCCTCGCCGCAGTAAAACACTCGCTTAATTAACAGCACCGACGCGGCGGGGACGGCGAGGAGTGGAAAGGGCGGCGGGGACGACGGCGGTGGGAGCAACGGTAGAGTGGCGGTAAGGACGGAGGCGAGGGTGTCGGCACGAGCGGCGGCAAGAGCATCGGATAAGCCAGCGGCAATGGCAGCGGTAAGGGCAGCGGCAAGGGTGGCGGCAAGAGCGGTGGCAAGGGCGACGGCAAGAACGGCAGTAAGTGCGGTAGTAAGTCGGAGGGGAGGGTCGAGGCGAGGGCGGCAATAGCGGCGGCAGTAAGGGAGGTAGTAAGAGCGACGAGTACCGCAGTAAGGGCGGCAGTAACGGTGGTAGCAAGGGCGGAGGCGAGGGCGGAGGCGAGGGCGGAGGCGAGGGCGGAGGCGAGGGCGGAGGCGAGGGCGGAGGCGAGGGCGGAGGCGAGGGCGGAGGCGAGGGCGGAGGCGAGGGCGGAGGCGGGGGCGGAGGCGAGGGCGGAGGCGAGGGCGGAGGCGAGGGCGGAGGCGAGGGCGGAGGCGAGGGCGGAGGCGAGGGCGGAGGCGAGGGCGGAGGCGAGGGCGGAGGCGAGGGCGGAGGCGAGGGCGGAGGCGAGGGCGGAGGCGAGAGCGGAGGCGAGAGCGGAGGCGAGAGCGGAGGCGAGAGCGGAGGCGAGAGCAGAGGCGAGAGCAGAGGCGAGAGCAGAGGCGAGAGCAGAGGCGAGAGCAGAAGCAAGGGCGGAGGCGAGCGTGGTGATGGAAAAGGCGAACACCGATGCGGCGATGATGAGGCGACGATGGTGTTACGGTTGCGGTGACGCCCGAAGAAGGCAGCGATGGAGTATCGTTGGTCTATATAGAGTGGCGGCATTGGAGCAACGGGGCGGCACGGCAGAAGCGGGGTGCGACGAGGCGAACTCAGGGGACGACGGGGCAGCGGGCCAGTGAGCACTGCGGGTGTTGCCGAAGCAATGAGAACAAGAGCGGAGCAAGACGCGGAAGTCCTCTCGCAGTTACCATCAGAGGTTTTTGCCTCTTATGGCCATCTCCAGTGTTTTTAAGGCTTAGATCGTGGTCGACATATTAAATGAAAGGCAGCAATTTTTAAAAGAATTCTACATTTGTAACCCTACATAGTAGTATTTATGCATTACGTGTACTTTTCTTCGATTTTGTCGTTTACGGGTTGCTCCACCATTGCTTTCGAAGTTATAGCCTGCCAAGTTACTGTGGATCACGATTCTTTCAAGATTCTTGTAAGCATGGAATTCACTTTGCCATATTTAAACAAGTACACGATGGAAATGTAGAGATCACAGTGTAATTTGTAAATTTTGTAAATCTTTTAGGAGACACGTAGGAGGGGCTCTGCGTAATCGTTAAATTATACTATCATCACGTGGTTTGCCTCAGAAATTCCGAAAATATTGCTTCAGACGAAATGTATGATATACAGTTCTTGGTCTTTTTTGAAGGAATTCAGAAAAACTATATCAATATCACTATCGTGTATTAAATTGTATCCACATTTTTGAAATTTTTCGAATCGAAAATCTTCTTTCAGATTCTTTTGTGGTGATTTCTAAAAATCCCCTGAAAGGGAATTATTTTTAATTTTATTTCTTCTCGGTCGGCATTTCTGTCTTTAATGGATATTGATATAACATTTCTATAACTTTATAGGAATGAATTTCATTGTAAGGGATATTTAAATTAGCTCTATCAGCGCTCTCCCACTGTAGAAATCATAATTGTTGTAGTAGTGAATAATGAAAAATTTGCATCTAGAAGTTTGAACAATACATATTGCCAGGCAAGTAAGAGAGACTGTATTTTGAAACAGGAATGTTTGATTGGTAGGTGATAGAAGATGACAAATCTCAGTGAATGTAGATATCCTTTTTTCCATGTTGTATGGACGCGAACCTTCTGTACAAGACAGTAGAATATTTTAATTTTGAATAGTATTTAATTCGAAACTCAACAGTCCTTTTTAAAAATGGCTGGAAATGGTTGCTTTATTTTAGTGTGATTGAGAATTAGAGTACATTAACACGTAGTATACATTTTTAATTTTTCAATTTTCCAAAATGTTTCATCGTTTCCCTACTCGGCGCGCCTTTTGGCCGATTTGCGACCAGTTCACGGCTCCGACCGCGGTGCGGCGCTAGTGCCTTTAAAGCGATGAGCTTCTGAAAATAACGGCGGTGGGGCAGCGGCCGACAAGTTGAATGGGGCCCATAAACGCCCACCACGACACGCAGGTGCCATGCAACACCTCTGCACCCCCACTCACTGACCCGCCCCCTTCGCCTCGCTCGCTACTTTTCACCCTTCTTGTCACGATACCACTGTCATGTCTCCCTCGTTTCATCTTTTGATTCTTCTTTCCACATCGTCCCGTTACTACCTTTCCACCTAGAACCACGTGATAACCCTTGTGATGTCGTTTGCTACCAATTCCTAGGTGTGTTTTACTTTCTGCACTACCTCTTTATCCTTCTTCCTTCCACCTCGACACGTTTTCTATCTTTCCATCTTGTGTCCTTTCTATCTTTCTGTCTTGTATCATCTGATATTAATAGCTTCCAGCTTTTTCTAGTGTGTTTTTACGTTTAGCTTTTGATTCTTATGTTCCTTATTCTTTCTTATCTTTACGTTTCGTCACCGTTGCCCTGTTAGCTTCCAGATTTTTTTCTCTCTCTTCAATAATTTTTGCTTCTTTTCCTCTTTTATATCTTCCGTATTATTCCACCTCATCCCATGTGATAGTTGATGACTTGATGTATTATTACTTGCGTAACTATGAGTTTTTATGAATGTTAATTGTGGTACAATTCTTTTAGAATATTTGTAATTCACCGTTGACTTCTTTATTGCTCTTGTTTCCATGTAATTATTCTCACAAAGTAGTCACTTTTCTCCTTCTATTGTCGCTTCGATTTGCGAGCACACACTGTTCCCGAGCACACGTTCTTCATTTATAAAAGTCCATTCCACATTTTCATGTATTCTGTGTTTGTTGTCAAGTTTTCCAATCTACAAATGTTCACCACTTTTGAAAGTATATTCATCTTTCTTCTTACCCAACCTCTCTAATTTATATAGTTCTGTTTTCCTATAAGTTTCAGTTCTAAACACCCAAATTTTAATCCTCGTAAATATAATGTTGTTGCCCAATAACATTTCTAATCTATCATATTTTTCGAATGCGTTATGTATATTTTATTCAATGAAAAAATCTACGTTATATTTTCTAAATAACGTCTAGCAATTTCAATTCTATTACATGAGTTAATGTTTAATTAAACGAGTAAATAATGAACGAATTAATTAATTGAGGGGATTTAAAAGTGACTGTTCTCGGAAAAGTCCTGTGGATGACACCAACTTTTCCGAAATTCACTCTTAAAATTTACACATTCATGGACGAGGTTAATGCAATCTATGAAATGGCAATGTTAAAAAAACCGTATAATGTTTTATTGAATTCGTGTGCAAAGGGATACATTGAAATACAAAGTTAGCCGTAGAAAAATCGTTGAAACTTCATACACATTGTGAATTTTGGACTTGGTAACAGCCAGACGCAACCACAGAGTGTACCAATATCGAAACGATTAAACCACTACCTAATTGAGCCAATATCGAAATGTATTTCAATTTCCTTTTTACGCCACCTCACTAGCACTCGGGACCGGAGGTGAGCAGCCACCAGCAACCGAAGGGCGTCCACGAAATGGACAGTTCCACCGCAAGCTTTCCGTCACATATCTCGCCTCCGGGCTGCTCGCACGCCTTCTGGACGCGGCTCTTTCCGTCTGGGCGGTCTCTTCGCCCCGACCCTCCCAACCGTCGCCCACATCGAGCGCCGCTCGTTTCGCCCACGCCCACGCCCCGGCGTTCGCCCTCGCGCTGGCCTCAAGCGGACATGGCGGGAGGCGGGGGCGGGGCCGGGGCGCGGCGGGCGGGCAGCCACTTCTCGCAGCCGCGGGGCGCCCAAGTGGATAACACTGCCAACTAAAAGCCTGCCCGGGAAAAGAATAATCCATAAAATTCCTGCTGCGAGTCCGGCAGGCGGGCAGGGGTGAACGCTGGCTCTCTTATCCTATTGCGTCGTTCGCACCGCACCCTATGGGCTGGTAAACAGGTACGGGGGATGCGGGGTTCGGAAATAAAGCGTGCGGAGGGGGAGGGGTTGTGAAAAAGACGGCGAGGTTGGGAGTCAGGGGAAGGGGGCGATGAAGGCCACGACGGAGTAGCGACTCCCCGTTTTTCTTCGTCTGGGAGATATTTCTAATAGCAATTTTCTTTCTCGTTTCCAAAGACCCCAGTCGCGTAGCTTACGTTCGGCCTACCCTCGTTCCAGTGTCTCGGTGTTAGGGTGTACGTAAAAGTTTCTTTTTGATGAAACATTTCTGGTAATGATTGGCTCCCCTTTTTATATATTTCGTCCGCATGCTCACTTTTTATTGACGAGCATGTTGTTAACTCTGTTATCTTGTTTCTCTCGTATTTTTTCGACATCTTTTATTCCACATCGATGCCTTTGAATTGTGAAGATCGTTCATTGTTAAACACAGGTGTCATGTTCGCGAAGCAGAGGATTTATTACCTTCAACTTCATAATTGGAATGAGGTGGCGGCATTTGGGTGTAGCGTTGATTTTCAACAGTATTCAAAGTCTGTAATTTTTAACAAGGTGTCGGAGGTTTCGGAGGCTCGTTTATTCAGACTTCTGCCAGGGAAACTCGCTCAATGTAAAAGTTTGGAGTAATTGCAAAGGGAGTGAGGCGCCCTCACTATGCCAGGTGGCGCTAGTGATCCTCGCTGGTGTCCCCATCCTTTTGCCTTCACGTTCGCTCGGCCTTTCCCCGTTCAATCTCTCTTCTCTTTCTGGTGCTCTCGAGATTTTCTTCTCACTTTCACTAAATCCTACTTTTCACTCTTCGTTTATCTTTCGTGACTACTCCTTGGACATGCTCCCTTTCCAAATCCCTCATTCTCCTTTCAATTTGCTTTCTCTCTTATCTTATCCATTCCTTCATTTTCCTTCCTTCAGATTCTTTTTACTTTCTCTATACGTACGTATATACGAAGTAATGTTCGTAGTATAGAGAAAGTTATGTAATGTTCATTTTATTTTCATTCGCTTCGTCTCCGTGTCACTCTTACTGGCAAGGGTGGGTCAGGGGATTAACTGTCATCACTGCAGTGCCTCTGACCGGGAGGTCCTAGGTTCGAGTCCCGACGGTGGCGGGATTTTCGACACTGGCTTGTGGCTAGGTCGAATTCAGTCGCTATCTGGAGGAGAATTCTTGCTGTCGGCTGCTCTGATCGGTAGTTTTCAGCGGTTTCTCCGATTAACACCAGGAAAATGCCTGTGCTGCCCCCCCCCCAAAAACGGGCCCTCTAACCTTACTTACATACACTACACATAAACACCACACTACACACACAGACCGGTTGGGAACTTGGAGCTTGTCTGGTCTGGTGCAGTGTCTCTTTGGAGGAGGATACCTCGTTATGGAAGATATAAGGCTCGAGAGAGATACCCAGTAGCCGACGGTAGGTCGGCACCAGATCGCACCTTTCAGCGGTGGAAGATCACCCCACCTCCCGAGGAAGAACGTGCACTGTACTACGTGACCAATGACCTACGCAGTTGGCGCGCCCGGCACCACTAATCATTATCATCCCTACTTCATTTGGTTTGTTTTTTTCGTGTTTCCGGGCGCGTCAACTGCGTTGGTCATTAGTCCCGTTAGTGTAGGGCATGTTTTTTCTCGGGAGATGGCGGTCGTCTTCCCCCGCTGGATGACGAGATCCGGCGCCGACCTACCGTCGGCTAGTGAGGTTTCCCCCTAACTAGGACTCTCCCACCAGTGGGGCACCGCCCCAGAAGTGACAAGCTCTAAGCTCCCGACCGGTCTCCCGGAATGTGTAGTAGTGTAGTGCATGTGAGTGTAAGTGTGTGTGTGTAAGGGGAAAGGATAGAACAAGGAAGAGGAAGGAAAGATCACGCGCGGTCCGTGGCCCGTTTGGTAGGGTACTGCTCCGTCATTCGCCTGGTGTTGATCGGAGAAACCACGGAAAACTACCGATCAGAGCAGCCGTTCGCTAGAATTCTCCTCCAGGCAGCGACTGAATTCGACCTAGCTGAAAAGCTAGTGTCGAAAATCCTGCCGCCGTCAGGACTCGAACCTAGGACCTCCCGGTCAGAGGCACTGTAGTGACATCAGTTGATGCACTGACCTACCGCTCCCGGTCCTACTTCATTTGTTATTCCACATGGCCACTTTCTTCAATAATTCCATCTTTCCGCCTATTCGTTTACTTTTTAACAATTTCCTTGATGTTTCGTCGCTCTCATCCCCTTCTTTGGTCCCTTCCCTCCTCGATTCTATCCTCTGCTGCTGCCCTCGTGCTTCACTGCCCTTTCTGCTGAACGCCCAGTGACGATCGGAGAAGTTTGACATCCGCCTGGTAGCAAGCGCTCGCCGCCCAGATGACAGATTGCTTTCAATTCCAAAGCAATTCGTATTATCCCCGAGCCCGTTTGACACTACCGTATTTTGCGACCACCGGCACGTTATTGTTCGTACGGGTAGGAGAAGTCTTTTTTTTCATTTCCAATTTGATTGTTTCCGTAACGGGCTGTAAATTACGAGAGCTGGACGTTTGTCCGTTTGTGGGCTACTTCGGATTTTGTCGGATGACCCTTTTGTACATTTATTTGCTTCATCGTGCAAATGCTGTGAAGCTGTACAATGCTGTATGGTTCACCGACTTTTATGAAATGGACTTTTCAATGAAATACAAATCCTCTCTTAAATACCACAGCACATTTAATGGTAAAATCGAATATGGAAATCAATATCTAAAACGAGTTCAATTGGACTCTGAATGAATTGTACTTAGGAACAGTATCTAACATTATTTCACTAATAAAAAATTAAGTTTATTGAGAATAAATTTGTGTAGATTTACGTAATGTTTGAAAAATGAAAACAAATACATTTTACTGAATTATTAATTGAAGAATTCGGGGGTCTAACACGGTATGCCACTATACGTAAGTTTCGAGAAAAAAGGAAGTCAGAGTTCAGACATTGCATTCTACACGTTGGAATAAAGAGCATTAATTTATGAATTACTCTGCCATCTTTCGCGGAATCTTTAAAATAAAAACCCAACATCTAGATGCATCTATGGGGCGTCGAAAGACACTAATTTTTCTTTTTCATCAGAAATGTGACACAGCATGTTATTACCCCAAGGTTTTCAATTATTTTGAAGGGTTTTTATATCGATTTGCATTTACAACAGTTGTGTTACCGATGTTACCTTGGTATTTTTGTTTGTAAAGTATGAAAAAAATATTCAGTGGAATTATCTTCCCAAGAATATTTTCTTGCTTTTGTATAAATTGACTGTTACGTGCATCGTCTGCAACGAATTGAAAGGGTGTAAAAAGAAAACAAGGGAGATTGAAAAGTATACGTGAAAAAGAAAAACAGTGGCATCCCTGATAGCTTGAAATTCGGCAAACTAGCGGATTGCATGTGACAGATACACACAACACGAAATAAATTGAGCTGTACGGTATTGGATACATGGAGGGAAAATAATGGGGCAAACAATAACAACAAATCAATAATATTCTGTAAATTTTCTCACGAACAAATGAATCGTTTTTGACACTTAGAAAGTGAAAATCTTACAGTGAAGTCATGATATCAATATATCGAATTTAATAATATACGAGAGTCGAGGGTGCAAGATAAGACACCCTCCAAACTGAAGTGTGTCAGTCTCATTCTCATCACGTCCGAAAGTGTCCTCCCGCCGGTAGGGAGTCGCTTGTCTTCGTCTTGTGTGTTTACGCCTCTTGAGGGGCGAACGTAGCAGAAATAGCGCCGGCGGGCGCAACTCAACCACCCGGCAAACAGGCGGCTCGGCCGTGCGGCGCAGGAAAGAATTAGAAAGCATCCGGAAGGTGATACGGAAAAGTGTTGACCGACGAGCGGCGCCGACCGGCGCGCGGTGATGGATCGGCGGCCTACTCGCCTCGCCCCCGCCCCCGCCCCACCCCCGCCCCCGCCCCGCCCCCGCCCCGCCCCCGCGCGCGGGCGGCCCACCTTAGGAAAACACTGGCGAGGCGCAGCACCGCGCGCTGGCCTGGCCGGAAGCGGGGGAGGAGCGAGTGGGGGGGCGAGGCGGGCGGTGAGGCGGGGAGCGAGGTGGAGAGAGAGGCGGGCGGAGGGAGAGTGAGGCGGGCAGCGAGGAGGGAAGCGAGGCAGGAAGCGAGGTAGAAAGTGAGACAGGGAGCAAGACGGGGAGCGAGGAGGGCAGCGGGGAGGGATGCGAGGCAGGAAGTAAGATAGAGAGCGAGGCGGGTAGGGAGAATGTGAGGTGCGAGGGGGGTAAGGTGAGGAGCGAGGCAGGTAGGGAGAAGGGAAGTGAAGCGGGGAGTAAGGTGAGGGGCGAGGGGAGTAAGGGGAAGAGAGAGGGGGTAAGGTGATGAGCGAGGGGAGTAAGGTGAGGAGCGAGGGGATAAGATGATGAGCGAAGGGGGTAAGGCGAGGAGCAAAGGGGGAGTAAGGTGAGGAGGAAAGTGAGGCGGAGAATGTGAGGAGCGAGGTGGGGAGTAACGTGTGAAGTGAGGCGAGTAGGGAGAATGTGAGGTGCGAGGGGGTAAGGTGAGGAGCGAGGCAGGTAGGGAGAAGGGAAGTGAAGCGGGGGGTAAGGGGAGGGGCGAGAGAAGGAAGGTGAAGTGCGAGGGGAGTAAGGCGAGGAGCGAGGAGGTAAGATGATGAGCGAAGGGGGTAAGGCGAGGAGCAAAGAGGGAGTAAGGTGAGGAGGAAAGTGAGGCGGGGAGTAAGGTGAGGAACGAGGAAGGGGTGAAGCAGGGAGAGAAACTGAGTGCGAAGAGGGAAGCGAGCCTAGAATAGAGGCGGGGATTGGGGCGGACGGCGAGGCGAGGCGAGCAGCGAGACGGAGAGCGCGGCGGGAAACGAGGCAGAAAGCTTTGGGGAAGCGGGCGGGAAGTGAGGGCGAAGCAACGAACGCGATAAAAACCGCGTCGGGGAATGAGGAGAGTGGAGCTGTGGGGCAGCGAGGGGGAGCGGGGAGGTATGCGGTGCGGAGGGCAGGAGTGGAATGAGTCACCTTCGCCTCTACCTTAGAGGGATGTGCGAGGGCGGAGGATGTCACGATGACCGCCGACAAGGAGTGGATTTTTTACATAGTAGAAACGGAAACGGTCAAGATACAGATTTAAAAGAACTGAAACTGATTACTGGCACGGGTAATACAACTTGAACTTGCAGAAGTAGGAATGTTTCTGGAGTAATATTATACATTATTTATGGAATAATCCCTCATACGTTTTAATAGTTGTGTATTCTTTCAGCAGAATTATATTCGACTCGTTGAAAACTAAGTATGTTCTTGAAATAATGCATCTCAAAATATATCAAAGGTACGTAACTATTAAATTACTACATTATTCTCTCTTTTAGAAATTTAAAATTCCTTTAGAAATTTTTGATCAAAACGTATTATAAACAATTACACAGAGTTTAGAATTATATACACAAAATTATTTTAAAATGGAGAGGTATTGCATTTAAGGATGAACGTATTTTTAAGATAAAAACGCAGTAATTATTTATTTTTTAAAACTAATTATCTCGAATGTATAATATTATATCTATATTTGTAAAATATGGTGCGAAAGAGATGTTATATTTATTTTGATCATGTCGGGTTATGTTCAAATTAAAATATTTTATGAGGATTGGAATACGTAAATTGAAACATCACCATTTACTATTTTATTTTCATACATCCAGTGTTCATATCGTGCTGACATTACCAGAATTTCTTAAAATAAAATGGAGTAATAATACGGGTAAAGAGACAGACTGACAAGGAAAATCCGGACAGAGAAACGGCGGGAGAAAGGGAGCCGAGAGTAAACGGTAGGTAGAGTAAGACAAACAAGTGAAAATAGTAAGATCAAGAAAGATAATTGCTTTGTCCGTATGTGAGTGATCCAAATAACGAAGTAAGGGAAGAAAACAGCAAAAGAGTCGTAGGTCAGTCACGTGTTGAGCGGTAGAACAAATTCAGCGACAGCAGTTGAAGGGAGGGAGAGGGGTAGGAAAGTGTGAATGGTCACGCAATGAGGCTAGGGGAGGCAAAGGCAAGCCAGGGATGAGTAAGATAAGCAAAGGCAATGAACTAGGGGCATTTTGCGAATATCCATAGATTGAAGAAAGGAGTAGTCGTGTTTCGCTTTCTCCAGTCATTGACAATAGTTTAATTTATTCGAAATGAGTCTACTACTTCATATTATTATTACCAATTTTTTAAACTAAATTTTATAATAACTTGAATTTATATAGGTTTAATTTTTTTTACTCTTCGTTTTGGTCAAACTGAAAGAAATGTGCCTGTGAAGAGAATGTCATTTTACCTTTTCATGAATAATGTTTCCGTAGGTACCCACGTCAGCTTGTGGCAACTATATTGACGCGATAGTTTGGAATTTTACTGCATCTTGTTCTTAGGCTTATCTTTCAGTAAAGATATTGAATCTATACTATCTGTACAATAGATTATGTAATTAGTGAAATCTATATAAGTTCAAGAAAAAGAACTTGGCGGTTTTTAAAAAGTATATTTGAAATTTACCTATCGATATTGCAAGTGGTTATAGAAGTCATTTTATTAGTAATCCCTCACAAACGCAATAAATACATTAAAGTAGGAAATATTTCGTAATGAATATTCTCAGAAGTGTTTCTCTTTGAAGCGATTCAATCAGATTTCAAACGTCTTGAATCTCCGCCAGATCTCTTTCAGCTCTCGCGGCGAGAGCTGCGCCACAAGTTTCACCAACTCCACCCCGCGCTCTGGGCGCGGGTCTCGGCACCTCTGCCCCCCACCCCACCCGCTCGCCCCCGCCGCGGCAGATAAGCAAGTGAAGTGTAGCGCGGGGCGTATCTCCAAGGCGCACACCCTCCCGGCCCCGGGCTCCGCCCCCGGCCCCGCCCCTCACGCCCCGCGCAGCCTTCACGCTCGCTGCTCCGATACACCCATGATGGATGGACTTAGCGCCGCCGCCGCCGGCCTCGCTTCTGCCCGCGCCAGCTGCTCGGGGTATAATAGGTCCGCCGGCGAGGGAGGGGAGGGGATTCGAAGGAATGGGCGGGGAGGATTGGGTGTTCTCGGGAAGTGAGCGGTGAAGAAAGCTCACCCCGGCTCGACAAATTTCGCAGGTATTAACGCAGATGTCAGTCTCCCAGCGTCCGCTAACGGAAGGGGGATCGCAGAGGAGGGGGGTGGGGTGGAATCGAAGGGCTCGACGAGGTCTGTGGAGGGGAATGAGAGGCCCGAACACGCTCACGACTTCAGCTGGGATGCGATCCTTCAGGTGAAAACTCGTAATTTGGAATTTACAAAACTACCTACAAAAAATAAAATGCACAATATTTTGTCGGAAATTTGTTGGATTCAAATTTGATCGTTTGCTTTCCAGAACGTTTCTTGTTTTATGATTGACTATTCATTGTTCTAGATAAAATAATATTTATATGTTCTTGTAAATTGAGCAATGGCTCTGATTTCAAGAGCAACCCTGCAAAACTATTCAACCCATTCCTCGTTTACATTTTTTATTAAAACGTTCTTTAAACGTAAAAAGGCAACGTATCGGTAAAATTATCCAAGACGAATTTTAACCCGTGAAATGTAAAAGAGTATTATTTTTCTTCCCTATTGTCACATCAAACTATGTCTCAACTTATCCAACTAGATTTCTGAGAAATAATGAAAGAAAATATATTGAAGGAATGAAGGAAATTTATGTATGACTATATATTTTAAAATATCAATTATAGAAAACGAATGTCAATAAAGTATTAATTAGATGGAAATAATTTTAGTGTCATTTATGAAATACATTAGGAACGCAGATTTACAATGAAATTATTTTATCATAATTTATAGTTACATCGTATTTGTTCTAAAAAAAATCAACGCGAAATACTAATTTTTGAACGGATGACTGAAGTACCGTCTGCAGTATGACCTTTACTGTACGCACTTCTTCGAGCGCACACTGCTGTCAAATCAACAGAACTCCTTGCATGACAAATTAATAAAGAAAGTCTAAGAATATTTATGGGTAAATCACATTCACTTAGAATGAGCAACACTACAGAGATAAATACTCGTAGTAAAATGAAATGTTTTTCGAGGTAAAACAATTTAATTTAAAATAGCTTAATTTTCCATGGTGATTATTATCAACACAAGGAAGAGTGATGAACATGTGCGAAATTGCGAAAATATCTTTAAAGAAAAAAGCGATCTTTAAAGAAAAAATATGCAGTTTCGTAAAAAAAGGAAAGAGAATTCTGCTGAAGGCGAGATGAATCATATTGTCTTTAGTATTTTGTGTCTAAGAGAAATGTTACTACTTTCAACTATTACATTTTTACCATAGTAAAAATAGTTCTAACAAAAGATAGGAGCGTTGACAGTAAAGCACGGAGACGGAATATATCGTCTTGCGATTATTTATTATTTTTGCATTTTACAATTTTATATGTTTGCTAATATATTGTGTGAAAACCATTGAAAACCTACTGAATGCTTCAGAATAAATGTTACAAACTTCTAGTGCATATGGACGGGTAGAAAATTATAATTGTTTGCCATTTATCATTAGATTGGAAGTTTTATTTGACGGATTTAGACGTTCGACGTCTTTGATTGTCAGCAAATTGATCATGCACAAATATTCAGTGGTGCTCTGATGCAAGAAATTTCTTTGACTGCGTCATAACGTGACTTGCATAGCATCATTGCGTAAAGTGTTGCCTACCAATCAGGGAGAAAATTCACATGTGTTACTTTGCTTATTTTTCACACTTCACCATACGTCCATTCACAAAAATCGATCATCTTGGACCCGGAGCATACTATTATTAGTTGTTTATTCAATTAGTTAATAATGTTAAGCTTTATTGCATGAGTTCATGTTTTGAAAACGAACAGCGTTAGGAGCGAGTTTTCAAATTTGTACGAATGCAATAAAGCAACATTATAAACGAGTTGAATACGCTATTTTTTGTATAACAGTGTTATAAATTTATAACATAATCAAACTAATTTTGCGAAACCTTTCTTGGGACGTCTCGTGTATTTGACATTTGTGCGAGAAAACGGCGGACGGCTGTTTCGTTTACCACAACCCATGACGATTATCTCGCTTTGATTGGGTAAATGTGTGATAACGCACTCATTCGGTCCATAAAATTCTAATACGTCATCATGGTTACCGGTCGGCAGGTCTACAGAAATAAGGTTTACGTAAGTAATACCTAACATTTGAGGTCTAACGATATTTCGACTTCTCTGTAAGGTCTACATAACAAATGTCTACACATTATGCTAGTTTACATGAAAGAATGTCTAATGCAAGTATGTATACATGTATAAATGTCTATTGCCGAAATCAGTACAGACTAAGGTGTCTACATACAAAAATGTATATTGCAAATATGTCAACATATACAACGGATCTACGTAGGAAAGTTTGTTATGCTTGTTAGTAAATATACTTATTAATGCATGTTTAACTAGAAAAATATTTTTATAAAATATTCTCAGTTCATGAATAGGATTGAGTTCCATTAAAATCATTCATCAGATTCTTCTACTTCATCTCCTTGCAATTTCAACAGATAACTTATTCCTTTCAAGTATCATTTCTCTGGCTATAGTCTTCATAGCACGATACCATTATTCCAACTTGCTCCATACTGAAAGAATATTTTAACAGAATACTTGTTAGACATTTCTGTTAGACTTTTAGCTAGTAGACATTTATCTGATAGACTTCGTAGTTAGTACACATTTTGTTGGTAGACATTTTAGCTGAAGGCATTTTTGTTGGTAGAGCTTTTAGCTGTGGACGTTTAATCATTAGACTGAATATACCTGTAGACCTCATTTCTAGTATACATTATTTCTGTTAGACCCTAACACAATTAAACATTTTCCCCGTAGATCTATTGAACTTGAAGCGTCATCATTTGTCCTGCAAAATCCTCTTTCAAGAACTATTTCTTCCAGCGAGAACCATCATTTATAATGATGGTGTACAAAAAAAAAGTTTGTGTTTATTCGCAAACACCTTGCGTACAGCGACGCCGGGCGCGTCGCGGGGCGCGTCGCGGGGGAAGCAGTGTGCGCGGCGCAGCGGAGCGCGCGTAATGGCCCCGGCGCGGCCGCCGCCGATACGAGCGCCGCCCGCCGGCCGCACGCCCATTTGCCCGCCCCCGGCGCCGCGCCGCCTGAGTAATCCGTAATGAATGCCATTACCCGGAAGTAATCCGATCGGTTTTTGGGCGGAAGAGGCGCTTCTTATTCGGGCCGCGTGCGCCAAGCCCCCGCCGCCCGGCGCTCGCCGCCCACTCGCCCGCCGGCCGCCCCGCGCGCCTCCCCGCGCGCCGCCCCGCCCCGCGCCCCGCGCCGAGCCGTCCCTGCCCCGTGCCACGCCCCCGCGCCGCCCCGTGCCCCGTCCCGTTCCCCGCCCTGCCCTGCCCCGCCCCTCACCGCCACGGTCTGCCTCTCCCCGCCCCGCCCCGCCACGCCACGCCCCCGCCACGCCCCGCCACGCCCCGCCACGCCCGCCACGCCCCGCCACGCCCCGCCACGCCCTGCCACGCCCCGCCACGCCCCGCCACGCCCCGGCCACGCCCCGCCCCGCCACGCCACGCCACGCCACGCGTCCCACCTCGCCCCGCCACGTACTCCGCCCTGCGCTGTCCCGTGCCACGGAGAAGCTCGCGCTTAAGAAGAGGCTGCGATAGCTCAGTGGTCTCTGCACCGCCTCGTTAACCGGTTTGATTCCCCACAGTGCAGTGGCGTGTTTTCAACACTAGTTATAATGCTATAAGTCACATTCTGTCATTGTGTGAAATGAATAAAAATGAGCTAATACTTCTTTCTCTAGTTTTCAAAGCGTTTGCTTGAAACAGTATGAATGTGCAACGCATTAATTGTATTTAATCCTGACATAGAACAGACTTTCCAATAGACGTCGTCCCTTAGTCTTATTACTTTAGAGGCGATGCTCACCGAAGAGCCTTTTCTCCGAACTCGTCCGAAATGTGCGCTCACTACTTTAACGGCGCTCCGCCAAGTTGGCAACCATGGGTGGTGGTAGGGCTTTCTCGAATTCGGGTTCCCCTTCCCGTAGCTGTGCGCGCGACCTGAGGAAAGGGAGGGGATAGAAGAGAGCCCACGAGTGGTCACTAGAGCTCTTCCTCACACACTGAGCGCAAACAATACGAAGGAGGGCTGACGAAAAACGCGAGGATGAATCCGGAGAGCTAGAGATGCGCGGTGCACCGTGAAAGAAGAATGATATGAAATGAGCGTATAACGTCGTGAAGAAAGGAAAAAAAAAGGATTCTTGGTTAACGTGCGTGGCCGCTAATGCTCTATCTTACGAATTGAGGGAAGAAGGGCCGAGGAAAACTTAAGAGAGGAATCTGGAGAAGAAGAGAGGCGTAGAGAATCCACGAAAGAAGACTGAATAATAGCTATATGAAAAGGAAGTTGAGTAAGTAGTGAATGCAACTGGAAAAGGAGAGTAAATTATATTAATTAGGTTAAGACAGGAACTTGAACCGAAGACTAGAAGTAAGTTGAGGCGAACAAGAAAGGAAAACGGACAGAATGGTAGAGAACGGCAGTGCATCGTGTGAGCGAAGTGGAATGAAGGAAGCAGGGTAGGCGGAGCGAGGAGGGGGAGGGGCAAAAGAAGACGCGAGGAGGATGACGCGACGAGAGAGAGAGACAGACAGACAGAGAGAGAGAGACAGAGAGACAGACAGAGAGAGAGGGAGAGAGAGAGGGAGAGAGAGAGAGAGAGAGAGAGAGAGAGAGAGTCAGGAACCAGAGGGGGATCTCGATGCGGATGTGTCCAAGTCGGCGGCGGCGGCGACGGGGCTCCACGCGGCGAGTTTTAAAAGCCGCACCGCCTCGCAAAGTAATTGTATTGTCTCGCGCGGGCGCGGGGCCCGCCTGGCCTGGCCTGGCCTGGACCGGCCGTGCCGGACGCTTAATGCCCTAACACGGCCTGCTTTGCCGCTCTATTATCGGGAATTAGATAAGCTCGCCTACCGGCCCAACTTTGTTCCGACGCCGCCGCTGCAAAGGACAGTGCGGAGCGGGACGGGAGCGGCCGGGTGAAACATGTGGCTTTTATATAATAATGGAAATGAAACATAAAGAGGGCGAGTGAGGCGCCGGGCGGCGGCGGGAGCTGAGAGGCCGATGGGGCGGGGGCGGGGACGCCGCCCATTTGGGCCACGCGGTGCCGCCGCCGTCGCGCAACGCATTTAGCGGAGGACGCGCGTCGTTGGGCGCGGACGACACCGCGCGTGCTGGACGGGCCGCCGCCGTCTGCCTCCCCCACCCCTCCTCCCCCACCACTCGCTCGCCCTTGGTCATGGCCCAGCGCTTCGGACGATCTGCTGGACGACGCGTTTCCTATGTTCAGATAGAGAGATAGAGACGTAGAGACATAGAGACATAGAGACATAGAGACATAGAGACATAGAGACATAGAGACATAGAGACATAGAGACATAGAGACATAGAGACATAGAGACATAGAGACATAGAGACACAGAGAGATGGAGAGATGGAGAGATGGAGAGATAGATGGAGAGATAGATAGATAGAGAGATAGATAGAGAGATAGATAGAAAGATAGATAGAGAGATAGTTAGAGAGATAGTTAGAGAGATAGATAGAGAGATAGATAGAAAGATAGATAGAGAGATAGTTAGAGAGATAGTTAGAGAGATAGATAGAGAGATAGATAGAGAGATAGATAGAGAGATAGATAGAGAGATAGATAGAGATAGATAGATAGAGAGAGATAGATAGAGAGATAGATAGAGATAGATAGATAGATAGAGAGATAGATAGAGAGATAGATAGAGAGATAGATAGAGAGATAGATAGAGAGATAGATAGAGAGATAGATAGAGAGATAGATAGAGAGATAGATAGAGATAGATAGATAGATAGATAGATAGATAGATAGATAGATAGAGAGATAGATAGAGAGATAGATAGAGAGATAGATAGATAGAGATAGATAGAGAGATAGATAGAGAGATAGATAGAGAGATAGATAGAGAGATAGATAGATAGAGAGATAGATAGAGAGATAGATAGAGAGATAGATAGAGAGATAGATAGAGAGATAGATAGAGAGATAGATAGAGAGATAGATAGAGAGATAGATAGAGAGATAGATAGATAGATAGATAGATAGATAGATAGATAGATAGAGAGATAGATAGAGAGATAGATAGAGAGATAGAGAGATAGATAGAGAGATAGATAGAGAGATAGATAGAGAGATAGATAGAGATAGATAGAGAGATAGATAGAGAGATAGATAGAGAGATAGATAGAGAGATAGATAGAGAGATAGAGAGATAGATAGATAGATAGATAGATAGATAGATAGATAGATAGATAGATAGATAGATAGAATTGGGGCCAGACCACTACAACTGAAACGTTCAAACTCGGAATATTAATACAATGTAACTTCAAATTATTTTAAAATGTAATAATAATAATAGTAATAATAATAATAATAATAATAATAATAATAATAATAATAATAATATCAATTATATGAATAAGGACAATAATAATAGTATTAACTACTTTTTATGGCTAATCTATACAGATATTTTAAACTAATACATACACAAATTTGATTGATAAAAATGGCGTAAAGGAGATCTAATTATGAACGTCTTCCGTAAGCAGGAAATGAGGTGCTAAATCATCTAGGAATTATTTTGGGGAAGCATTTTGACTTTCTTATGGTTGAGCTCTCTTAGATTCATTACTATACATTTTCATTTCACGTATATTCATTACTACATACATATTTTCCAGTTTCATTAAATATACAGTCTTGAACCGAATGAATAACTATACTCGTGTATGGACTTAGAAATTTTAAGTTTGTTCGTTTAAGAAATACGTTTATGTATTTCTTAACATTTGAAGATGGCAGTGTATTTAAATCAAGTGTATCAAAAACTGTATCAAATCAGTGTATCAAAAACTGTATTTATGACAGTACATTAGTCTTGAATGTTGAAGCACTATTATTCATAATATTTACTGTAAAGTGCAAAAGATTGTTTTTCAAATTGAAGGTTAAAAGGAATATCGCATTATATGTGTAAGCTACCTTCGGACCTAAGTTCCTATATATTTCAAATAAAACGTTTGCCGTCATTTCAAGGCATCAAGTTATCAGTTAAGAAATAGCCAGAGTAATATTTTGTATAGTTTTGTTTCTTCTATATCCTCCTTCTAAAAATATTTTATACAATTAAGGTTTTTTGCGATGGTTTAAAATTAGTTATATATTTGTGTTTTTCTACCTGTTTCTATTCCGCAGGAAAAGCTTAATTTAAAATTAAAAACATATTGTACAGTATTTCCTTTCTTGTTAAAATAATTCACAATTCTTGTAATATTAAATGTATTTATTGTTGAATGTTGAAAATTGTTAAATGAAAATGATATGAAGTGTAATCGAATCTGTAAATTTTATTATAATGTACATTTGTAAAAGATTGTTTGATCGCTTATTACTATGCTCTGCACAGCGATCTAAAAGAAATGAAATAAAAAAAATCACAAGTCAAGAATACAAACATTTAACTGTTTTGTTGTTTGGCTCATAATTCATGTAAACATTATTAATGATGACTGTTAAATGCTGTGTTGCAGAAATAATGTCGGTAATGGAAGAGGTAATCTTGATTATTGATTACAGCGGTTCCATCCTCGGTCAATTACCTTAATTACATTCCGGTAGTAGCTCTCGGATTTTCATTCGGAGTGGAAATCCAGCAGGTTCTGGAGGTACAAGGGAATTCCGTAAAGTTGCGAAGATCTTGTAACTGCTCCGGTAGCTTTCTTGTTGTCGTAAACGGTTCTTCACCCAAACATTCTACGTTTAACTAGTTCTCGAACTTCAACTAACTTGGTGAGAAAATATTATTTTTAGAAAATTTTGAGGGTCAAGTTAGTTAAAATTTCTTCCGGCTGTGCTCCTTTGCAAGCGTTTTCATTAATCTGAAGCCCTCGTCGTAGTGTTGACACAGCCGGGGGGAAAGAAAAAGACCAAAGTTTCTTCGACGAAGACGTTCTTTCTTTAAGGAACTGTATTAGAGAGATCTTTTCATTGGTTTAAATACTATCATATTTCAAACTGATTGCAAATGTAATTACTCCTTAAACGAAACGAATTATCAAAATAAGTATTAAAATATTTACGGTTAATCTTAAAATTCCTTTTGTTTTATTTCTGAAGCGTAATAAGTTACCAAATGAGAATGTATAGTGTAAATAAGAATATTCGAATTTATATTTTTATGAAAGAAAATGTTATGTGTGATGTAAATTCTTGCAAGAAGCCTACTTTGAACACTATATTGAGATTTTTGAAAGAAGTCTCATTTACTCCTCACACACAATCGTAGTACAACAATAGTGCCATTGCATCATTTTTAATTTGTCTTGTAAAACAAATTTCAACCTGTGATTTGACAAACATTCAAATTTGTTATTACATGTCTCATTTTTTTCTCTCTAATTATGTTTTTCATAGTTTTCTCTCATATTTGTGGTTATATCTTGGTTAATTCCTTTGTTGTAAGAAAATATTCAAAATATTTACCGATGTATGCTGTTGTATGTTCCTGACTAAAACAAATATGTTTCCAAACTAAAAAATAATTATTATGTCGAGTATATAACTATGTGTATAATGTGTAAAACTATTGTTTTGTATCTTTTCAGTGCAGCCTATTCTTCCGTGGCCCTGATAACACGACTGCCAGCGGACCCTGTTGGACTTCGCAGGGAACGTTTCATTACGTTTCTATTTGGAATCTAAACATTCGGTAAGTTAAACTTACGCTGTCTGGTTTGGCGCAATTATTAATTATTTCTCATTGCATCGTTTCACAATCACGCAGCATCATTTCGCGTAATTGCTCACCAGCGAATGCAAATTGGCGCACTAGACCCTCGCAGGTAACAGTGCACCTGATTCCCTGACGCAAGAACTTGCAATCAAATACTAGTTCCCTAATTTCATTTCATATCTAGCGCAAAAGAAGGCAACATAGTTACGCCACTTGATACAACTTTTCACAATATTTTGAGATTTTTCCTGTCAGAGGTACATTTTCCTCGATCATGACATTAGGAAATTCGTTTCTGATTGTAAAAATGTAAAATGTGCTTTTTCTACAGGGAGAGTTGTAGGGACACTTTTTAACAGTAAAAAGAACTTACCTTAAGCAAAGTAATTTCAAAAGAAATTCAAGAACATGCTTGAAGTATTAAATGAAGTAATGTGCAGTGCTCATTCCCAGTTTCAGTTTGAAAATTATCATAGCTAATACTATGAATGCTTTGGAAATTACCGATTTATCTGAGAATTTTGAAAGCACGAGTGGTATTTAATAGGTCTATTCCAGGAATGAAATTATGTCCAAGAGAGTTCCAAAATGCGCAAATATTGAAAATCACTGAAAAATGTTAAATTCAAAGAGGTTATGTTTTATTACATACGCGATTTATTGGACATCGCCTTCGATGTGTACCGTCTCCCAAGATAGATGAATCACAGTTTATGATTGACCAGTACGGAGAAGCAGTAAGAAAAAACGGATAGAAAAAGCGATAAACTTTCTGAGACACAACACCTTCATTGGAGCATTTTGTATGTATAATTAAACACTATTGGTTTTAATGTCATGTCTGGAAGAGTCAAAATAAATTCAATCATAAATGAATAAGGTAAAATGAATATTTCTTTAATTCTTTATTTTTCTCAAATACTATTGCGGTTTAATAGTCTCAAAGAAGACTATTTTTAAAACCTAAAATTCGTAAATACTAGGAAATTTGAATTAATAAATTGAGTAGTTGATTCTAATGAAAATTCACTTCGCAGTATCGCTGAAAACCATAACTTTTTTTCAATAACTGTGTGAGTTTTCTGTCAAAAGCATCTGATGACCACAAATTGATTTCTGGGTCAGTAATAATATTCAGTTAGTCGCGGACCAGAAAATCTATCGTCGATTTTAATAGCTAATCTTTCAAGCTTAAATAGAAAAATAGATGTAATTTCTCTCTAGTTTTCAAAACGAAACAACCTCATTTCACTTCAATACTCTAGTCAAATTGCAGAAAAATAGTTTATATTTACAACAAGATCCAGAGATCTACCCCAAAATAATTATTTTTTAAAAAAAATTTAAGATATTATGGAACTATGCATGATAATAAACACGATGTCCTACTTTCTGTCTTATGCAAGGAATAATAGTTTCCTTCAATCTCTTTCTCTTCTTCATAAAATCATTTTCTTGAAAGCGACGGCTTCCGCAGCCGGAGTCACTGTCTACTCCGCTGTCCACGAGACGTCGCATCCCATAATAGGCATTGATGTCAAGATGTGTGGCCGCCATGCTGCCACATTCCCCAGGGCGAAATGCTTAGGGGAAAAATACTTCAGGCATTTCGTCCTGAAGAAGATTGCATCACAGCGGCCGAAGTGTTTGCTTTTGTACCTAGGACGTGGCATTTTCCGAAAAGCCAAGTAGATAAATCATTTTCTTGTTCGCGTTTAAAATTTCTTCATTTCAGTGTTCATTTCAGTTCAAAAACATTTGTCGAGATTTCATGATTTATATAACATACTTAAAAGGACATAGCTAAGTAAAATTGCGACCCAGGTTCCAAAAATTAAAACGAAGAAGACACCGAGAATTTAAAAAGGATGAAACTCCCATACATCTCTTAAGTTAAGACAGAATAAGCAAGAAAATAAAACAGTTGTAGTTAGTATAAAGAAAAAAATTAAAAGAAAGAAAACAATATACAGTTTATAGGAAGTTTACGTCATTTTACACTTTAATCTTGGAAGAATGAGATGATGAAACAGAAGAATTTTGAGAAAGGTTACTTTAATAAAAACTCCCCAGAAAGCTAGGTGGCATTATACATCTTCCAGAAGCATGGGGAAAACTAGTTTCCTCAAATTTTCCCAATTTTTTGTTATTCTTAATTTCTTTTCAACATAATGCAGTTCTCTCAGCATGGAGGAGAGGAGATTCCTTGGCCCCTCCCGTCGCACCGTCATTTCCTACCTCCCTTCTGTGAATACCAGGTCCACTGCCATGGCCTCCGCTGTAGATACTTCGTCAGGGAATTTTCATTGTCGTCGTCGTCGCCGTGACCGTCAGCTTTCTCACCGTCGTCAACACAGACACCACTAATTACGCCATCGCCACCACAAACAACTTTCCTACTCCACTATTACCATCCCGGAGTTGGCGTTGATGTTGCCTCGCTGAACGGCGAGATCCGGCGCTGACCCACACGTCGACTAGCTGGATTTTTCCCGTCCAGGAATCTTCCACGAAGGAGGCACCGCCTCAGCCGAGACAAACTCTAAGCTCCCGACGAGTCTCCTGTCGTGTGTGGTAGTGAAGTGCGTGTAAGTGTAAGGAGTGACGGTAGGAGAAGGAATGGGAAACAAAGATCGCGCAGTCCGTAACCCGTTTTTAAGGTACTGCTCCGGCATTCACCTCGTATTGATCGGAGAAACCAAAGAAAATTATTGATCAGAGCAGCTGGCCTCTAGAAATCTTCTCCAGACAGCGGCTGAACTCAACCTTGGTATTCAGCTGGTGTCGAAAATCCCGCTACCGTCAAGACTCGACCGGTAGCGGTAGCTCAGTGCGACAACTGATGTCACTGCAGCGCCTGACCGGGAGGTCCTAGGTTCGAGTCCTGACGGCGGCAGGATTTTCGACACTAGCTTTTCAGCTAGGTCGAATTCAACCTGTCTGGAGGAGAATTCTAGCGGCCGGCTGCTCTGATCGGTAGTTTTCCGTGGTTTCTCCGATCAACACCAGGCGAATGCTGGAGCAGTACCCTAACAAACGGGCCACGGACCGCGCGCAATCCTTGTCCTATCTTTTCCCCTTACACACACACACGTACAGAAACATACACTACACTACCGCATATTCCGGGAGACCGGTCGGGAGCTTAGAGCTTGTCTCGGCTGGGGCGGGGCCGCGCTGGTAGGAGAGTCCTGGTTAGGGGGAAACCCCACGGTAGGTCAACGCCGGAATATGTGGTAGTGTAGTGCATGTTAGTGTAAGTGTGTGAAAGAGGAGAGGATAGGACAAGGAACAGGAAGGACAGATCGCGCGCGGTACGTGGCCCGTTTGGCAAGGTACTGCTCCGGCATTCGCCTGGTGTGGATCGGAGAAACCACGGAAAACTACCGATCAGAACAGCCGGCCGCTAGAATTCTCCTCCAGACAGCGACTGAATTCGACCTAGCTGAAAAGCTAGTGTCGAAAATCCTGCCCCCGTCAGCACTCGAACCTAGGTCGGAGGCGCTGCAGTGACATCAGTTGATGCACTGAACTACCGCTCCCGGTCGCCACCGCCGACATCTGTCCTACCACCATTACCGTTAACATTGCCATCTCAGTGCCACCTCAGCCGACATCATTACCACCACCACCACTCCCATTTCCATTGCCATGAGCGTAGTGGCGTCGCCGCCGCCGCCGCCGCTCCAGGTCCGCGCGCGTCGGGTGCGTGGCGGTGGGCGGGCAGATGTTTGGTGCGCGCGGGGAATCAATAAGCCGCGCGATGGAGCGGCGGCGGCGGCGGTGGGTGCAGATGCTGCCGTGTCCCACCTGCGGAAGCGAAGTGTGCGTGGGGGCGCCCGGCACGCCCGCAGTCTCCGCTCGCCGGTCGCCGCCGCCGTCCTCTGCGCCCGCGCTGCCCGCCTGCGGCCCCGCTCGGTAAGTCAAACGCCGCCGCTCGGAATTCACGTGATTGACTCGGCTGGTTCCGGGGAGCATTGTCAAAGAGAAATGGATTTCCAAGTGCGCTGGATATGAAGCACGTGCGGATCACAAGGATGTGCCGGAGAATGACACGTAGTTTCGATAGACAAATTCGAGTTATGCGGTTGTTATGTGGTTCAAAACTCAATATAGAAGGAAACTGGCTAAAGAAATGCATTTATAGCCGAGATTAGCATAGAGATTTGGTTCAAGTGAGTTCATGAAAATTCAAGTTTGGGTAAAATAACTTTTTCCATTGAACAGAAAAGCGGTATTGAGAATCGAATAGAAAAAAAAGAGAAAGTTTTGAGCGTCAGTGCCTTCCCATCCATTCATAAAATATCTCTCTCGCTGTATTAGAATATCGAAACATACCAATGTACACTTGCGTACTCCCACTGCGATGATCACTCGATATTGCTTGTAAACATAACCGTAGCCGCGTATGGATCGAGGTTAAAAAGAGTGAACGGTACTGAAAGTCTTTCCTGCAATTTAGAAAGAACATGTCTTTATCGTCACTAAATGTTTATTTTCTTAACCTTCCGTTCATTGGCTCATCCCAAGAGGACGCTGTTAAACTACAGTGCCAGTGCTGCACTCACCCAAGATCTTGCTGTAAATCGTCGGTTTTATGAATAGGTATTTTTCTTTCCAATGTAAATTTTAAATTATAATATTTCCATATAATATTTATTATTTCAAAAACAATACAAAATATTACATTGGAAATAATAAATTAAAAGAATGATATATATCGACTCAATATTTTTGAAGTTTTTCAAAATTATTTAAATATATTTATTTACGTAATATTTGTGGTCACTGTTATTAAGTTTGTAATACTATGTTATCTACAGAAAATGAGCTCCATTTTATGCATCGCATGGTGGTTTTCCCATTTTTCTCCTTGGAACGAAAGATACTTTTAATTATTTTACTTTATATTGCTTGAAATTGCTGTATCTCGCTATAAAAATATCAAAACTTAGTGAAAGAGGAAATGTAAAAAAATAACCTCTACTACTGGTGCACGTGATTGAAACCTACACACGAAAAACGCGCGGGATATTTTCTTCGTCCGTCACACGAAACAGTTGACAACGCGCCCATCTTTCCAGGACAGTAAACAGGACGTGTCTGCGTTTCTGGATCCACGGCATACGTTCTTCCGCTCTCTTTCTTTGTCTGAAGACTCGCCTGACGTATTACTACTGTTAATTGTGACACTGTGTAACATTTAGTATGAAATTAGAACATAAGAAAGTATGCTATAATGCAATTTGTTTCGTTACACAGTCGTCCATGAAATACGTTTTATTTTGAGAGTAACGAACTTCATGTGCTCTATGTATCCCTAAACCAAAAACTGTTACTACTATTTACTACGTGCGAGAGGGTCATTAATTACACTTCCTCCAGAGACAAGGAAAATGGTGTGATTTTGATTTTAGTAAATAAAATAAAAATAGGGAGTAACACGAAGGATAATCTGAAGAAAAGGTTTTCTGATGCAATAATAACAAACGGAATATTTTCTTGTTTAGATTAACGCTGATGGGTTATATTAAAAATTCCAATACAATAATAAATCACTAACGCGGGTGGTCGACGGTGAGTATGGCGCTCACTTTTTCCCAACAAAAACAATGGTTAGCTGGCAACTGAATGTACGATACTGTCATACTCATTCATTTCTAGGAAGTTGATCGAAGTTTCAAGATTCAATTGTTATTTTAGCTTGAAATATGAACAATTGGAATCAAAACTGAGCGCGGCACTCATCTATCACGGCGGGTTGTCTCTCTCTCTTTCCCCCTCCTCTCTCTCTCCATTTCTCTCTCTCCCTTTCTCTCTCTCTCTCCCTTTCTCTCCCTCTCTCCCTTTCTCTCTCTCTCTCTCTTTCTCTTTCTCTCTCTCCCCCTTTCTCTCTCTCTCCCTTTCTCTCTCTCTCTCCCTTTCTCTCTCGTTCTCGCTCATACACGCCCTACACTCCCAAAATATTTATCTCTTACCTCTCCATTTGGGGCAGTTAAACGAAAACCCACATTAGTTCCCATTGTCAACTAGTAGCGATGATATAAAGTAAAATAACAATATTGAAACATAAACATAAAAAGAAACAATTTAGAATACATCAAAATTAGTACTATATTGAATAGCTGTTTTGAAACCACATGTTCATGTTCCTGCGTACACACAAGAGAACAACTTTCGGTCGTGAGGACGATATTTCACTGTAATCACTAGAGTTGAAGAGGACGTGTGTAGCTTTAACAGATGTTAGCGCCATAAAAGCGAAGTGACGGATTCCTTATCTCCTCGCCAGTCAGCGCTCCGTTGACATTGGGATAGCCGGCGCAGGCGCGGAGGGGGGAGGGGGACGGGAGGGAATTTGCTTTGCGGTTGTATCTCCATCGCGCGGGGGACTGACACATGTGATGGTTAATTTCCTGCAGCGCGAGACAAAGAGCGCCGCGAGAAGAAATGACACAAAAGCCCACGTTTGGAAGCTTCCACGCCACGGATGCGGGGAATGTGGTAGGCTGGGGATTCCAGTTTGGTGTGTTACATTGATATGTTCCCTTAATTCATCACAACGAAATATGCTCCCGTTCGATATTGCTCCTCTGACAGCTCGTGGAAAGCGAAAGGACTAGTGGCCTGCAGCAACAAAAATGCTGCTGAAAAAAGTACGCAAAATGGTTTTTCGAAAAGTAGCACACACACACACACACACACACACACACACACACACACACACACACACACACACACACACTGTTCAAGAACAACGAATATAATCCTCTCATAAAACACAGCAATAAATTAAATGTTTTAACGAAAACGAATACTGAAATAACGTAGTACATAAACATAACAACAGTTCTTTATATACCAAAAACAACAAAAATGTGGCTGTTGTAAAGCGCGACACGTGCAGATCAAATATTTAATTTCTGACAGCCTCTTCCTTGGAGTCTTGTTGTTTCCTTACGTCAGATGTGTCAAAAGAAGTGTCACTGTGAGTACGGGAATTGAATTATCAAGCGAAGTATGGGAAAAAGCTGAATAACTCAAACAAATATTTGCAATTTTCTCTCACATGGCTGGATGCTAGACAGTTTTGTTTACGTTTCTTTGTGCATTAGAAATTAGTAATACAGATAACTCTTTAAGACTGGCGTGCGTTGTTATAGGCATAAAACACTCCTATCTACAGTTTCAAAACGACATCACACTATACTTTCCTTTTTTCTGGCTGATGTAAATTAATTTTTGATACCACTCAAAAGTTGTTTTTACTAGGCTATATTATGCGTCATATTTAATAGTTTTAGGAAAAAATAAACAAAATACATTTTAATTTGTGTGATCCAAGATTGACTTCACACTACAAAATATAAACAACATGCTGCACGTGATAGGAAAGTTCAATTCGTGTGCGATTAGTTTGAGTTTAGATATAACTCTAGTACATGAAAGGAGACACTTCTTATTGGTGATTAGTCCTAACAGCGACTAAACTCAATTAACAGAATCAGAACTTACAGGAACATATGAAATGGGTGTGTACTAAGATCCAAAATATTGTTACGTGCTATTGCATGTAAAATATTTGTTTCAGAAAAATACAATCCTTAACTGCCCAGCGTGTCCTTATGGACACGCATTAGCAACAATATTTCGTCCTTTTGTACAGCTAATATTTATTATAATGAAATTTGCAATCGGTTGACTTATACAAGAAAGTCCAGACTGTATGCCTATTGTTGTTAGAACGGTATATTGTATGACAGTTTGTTGTAATCGCTTCCTGAAATACACAGAATATTTTGTGCTGAAAAATCAGGGCCGTCGACGTGGAGTAAGTGGGTTTTATAACACTGTTTCTATTTTAAGTGAAGTTTAATTGCATAAAATAATTTAGAAACATAACTTACGAATACATATTTTTTAAAATAGTTTCGGAGATATTGTTTTTCTGTATAATGAAAAAATATTTGAGCGTGTCCACTTGGATACGCTGGGCAGATGTTTGGTCAAATCTTGATGTTGCTAAAATAACATTTGAACTATATTTTCATCTTTACTTTTCCGTAAGAGATATTAAATTCGGATGTTACAGTTAAAGAAGTTCTGTATATACTTTTTGAACGGGGAAGTAATGCACCAGCGACATTTTGTGCATTACATCGTAAAACACTGTCGAAATTACTGCCGCGAAGTCGGTTGACAACTCCGTTGTTCCTGTAGCTTCAACATGTGCTGGTGTTAAGCCTGTGGTCTCAGTTAAAATATATTCAGCAAAGGTAAAAAGGCTATCCAAATTCAACGGCCTCGTAAAATAGTTGAAAATAATAGAAACATCGGGGGGTGTAGACCGGAATGATGAGAACGATGCCGTGCATAGAATAAACGTAAGAAACAAGAAATGGTACTGAACTCTATTGTCATGGTCAATCGACGTATCGATACACAATGCTTGGCAACTTTTATAAGCAAACATAAGCAAAATTTATTGCTTATTTATCTTTGAAAATAGATTTTATTACATGGGAGTTTTTTTGTTGTTTTTTTCTCCCTTTCAAAATTCAAAATTTATTGCTTATTTACCCTTGAAAATAGATTTTTTTTACATGGGAGTTTTTTTTCTCCCTTTCAAAATTCAAAATTTATTGCTTGTTTATCCTTGAAAATAGATTTTATTACATAGGAGTTTTTTTTCTCCCTTTCAAAAATTCAAAATTTAAGTAGTATATGACTTAGTGTAGGGATCACAGAATTTTGAAAATGTGCACACAATTCACTTTTCCCCATAGCACGTCATACGCAGTTTTTAACTGTTTTTTTGACGTAAAATAAATAAATAAATAAATAAATAAATAAATAAATAAAAGAAGAAAGAAGACTGTAAAAATGTCAGAGTATGGCTGTAGGTAGAAAATTGATCCAGTTTCCCAAAGTACATGAATCTAGTAAAAGGTGTAAGAACTCCGTCAACCAGTCCTCTCATCACATAAAGCAAGTGTTACAGACGACACGAGATTTGATAGTTATAGGCATTTTATATAAAAATTGAAAATAAGGGAAGATGCAGGAGGAGTCGTTCAAGCAAATCACCAGCAGTGGGCAAAACATGATATAGGTTTGTGTTTGGAATGGAAGTTACCATACTCCCAAATGACAGCACTTCATTTCAATTTTCCAAATAATTATTTGATTATGTTTCTCTTTTTTTCTAGAAATAAGTGTTGTATCATTCGTTTTTTATAAAATTTATTGTTCTTTTTATTATCAATGAATATTTTCGAATATTTATCAGAGTTTGTATAAAATGATTGTGTAACTGGCGAGCGTGTCCATATCGGCACAGGGTATTTTTGAAAAAATTACAAATATTTTCATTGAAATATATTTTCATCTCATTTATGGATGCTTTTTGAAGATATACAACAAATTTAATTTTTTGAAAAAAAAATTCAATTCGGGCAGTTAAGGGTGATGCTTAGCTGAATACGTGCCAACAATAAGGTTGCGCAAAAAAACAACAACATGGGAACATCTATTATACCTCTGACCAAGAGTTTTCCTATGATAGTGGACTAGCAAGATATAATAGGTATTATTTCTGATGAAAGTGGAGAATATATTTTATATTATTTATATTTCTTTTGCACTAATTTGAAATAATTATCTTCGAATTTATCCCGAAAATCCTGTTAAGTAAGGCACCTGTTATCATATACTGGTTTAAGAAAAGGGCGTTGTTTACTGACACTACTGTTATTCGCGAAACAAGTGAAGTTAGAATTACTCGGATACAATGCGAGTTCATGGGTAATAAATGTGCCTGAAATGCAAATTATTACAAAGTCGCAGAATTGTTATGGAAACGCAGTCAATTTTTAGTGCAAAGGCAAGTATGTTAATCGCTAGAGCAAATCTATTGAACAATTGCAAAGGTTCGATAATTGAGTCATTGGGCTTCAAGCGAATATTACCGCACACTGCAATAAGCCAATGAATGAAAAGCAAGAACAAACTATCCCTGCTCTCTCACATGAGAGTAGTACAATTGATAGTACCATCCATAATACAAATTTTCATTGCGTTAGGAATGTCAAATTTCAGATTGCTATTTACTCTGTCTCCCTGTGTTTGAAGTACTTATTACGAGAACATTATGTTGGAATATCCTATGTGTCGTAATTATTTCTCTGAACTTGAAGATTTCATTGACAACGAGATTTCATCTCGATTATACCAATGACAAATCACGAAACCCGTATTATTTTTGCAAAGTCTCATATAGTATTCGATTTCTCTCCATCTTATCCTCTCCTTATGACCAAGACGCCACTCCTCTTGCATTGCTTCTACACCGTGTTCATTATCTTCCGTGTTGTCACCAACTCTTATCCTTATGTTCTCACCGTCACGACATCCTCCACCACCTACTCCGCTTCCAGCGCCTTCATCATCTGCACTTCGCCCCCACTTCGCTTCACTTTCAACACCACTCCTTCGCCCCCACCGGCACTACATGCTCCAAAACGTCTAACGTCTTCAGCACCTCTTCTGCCTCCAGGGTCTTCACCGCCTCCACCTACTCCAACATCTCCGGCGTCTCCACAACCTCCAACGCCTCCAAAGCCTCCACCCCTCCACCTCCTCCGTCCCCAGCGTCACCTAACCTCCAACGCCTCCAAAGCCTCTACCCCTCCACCTTCTGCGTCCCCAGCGTCTCCACAATATCCAACGCCTCCAACGCCTCCAAAGCCTCCGCCCCTCCACCTCCTTCGTCCCCAGCGTCACCTAACCTCCAACACCTCAAAAGTCTCCATCATTTTCAGCAACTCTACCCCTTCTAGCGCCTTCACTCCCTCCACCACCTCCGCCCCCAGCGTCTTCACAACCTCCAACGCCTCCAAAACCTCTACCTCCACCATCCCCAGCGCCTCCACAACCTCCAACGCCTCCAAAGCCTCTCCCGCCGCCAGCGCCTCCTGTTTCGTGCGCGAGATCAAACGGCCGCCCGCGGGGCGCGCCTGCCGCATTTGTCTCGGCTTCTTAGTTGCTCTTTGCCACTCGCCGCCGCGCCCATAATGCATGAGCGCTCGGCCTGCGACGCGGAGGCAGCCAAGGAGCCCTGCAATATTTACTCCTCAGTTCGCGCGGAGGCGGCAGGGGACGCGGAGGAAAGGGAGGTGGCGGCGAACCAGAAGCGTAAACGACGTTAGAGGAGGCACCTAAGGGAGAAGGGACTCGGAGACCACGTGGACGTTGGGCGCAGAAGTGAAACATGGGGAAAACAACAGCGCGAGGGGAGAGGGTGACGAGTCGCAATTCAGTAACATAGAAGTGGGGAATGGGTTCGCGTGTTAAGTTGAAGGTGAGAAAATCTGGAGGGCACTAACGAATGAATGGGATTAAATTTGAGATTCAGTTAGACGCAGTTATTCTCTGGCGGAGAGGATAGATCGTAAAAAGAGAGAAAAAACGTGAGGAAAATTGGGGATAAGAACAATGGTCGGGCGTAAGGTCGAAATGGAATGTTGGCAGAGAGGATTAACTATTACAAACGGGACGTACCACGAAGCTGTGAACTCTACACGCAGCCAGAAATATAAGTAACACTGCAATGCTGTTGGTGAACGTGGAAGTCGGAAAGAGGCCCCATGAACGAAAGGGACGGATGGCTAAGATAAATATGGAAGTGGAGGCGGACCGTGGCAGGAGGGAGGGCAGAAAGAGGAGACGAGGACGGGGTGGAGGCGAGGCCGGAGGCGGTGGCGGGGGAGGAGGCGAGGGCGGAGGCAGGGGCAGAGGCACGCGCGGACGCGCATGGGGGAGGAGGCCGTGGCAGGGGGAAGGTGGGGGCGGGGCAGCGGCGGCGGTGGGGGTGGAGGCGGGGGTGGGCGTGCTATCGGGGGGCGGGAGCGCGGCGGAGGCGGGGGCGGGGACGGTAGCCCGCGGCGTCGCGGAGCGCGCGGCCGTTAGCGCAGGGCTAAGTAGATTACAGGGCGGAGATTCGCGCGCGCTCCGCCGTTGCGCTGTAATGAAACACCACGGGGAACCCCCGAACTGCCTGCGCGGACGCGCCGCCGCTGCTGTCTTCGCTGCAGAGCTTTGGCCGCCATTTTCTTCCGAACGTTGCCCTCAACGAACGTGGTCTAGGATGGCTTAAATACTGCGTCATCATATTACTCTTGATTTAGGCTTCACACTTGTGAATCGAGTAGTGTACAAATAAGAAATGATTTAGAAAACAGAACAGTTTCGAAAGTATGATTCATCCTACAAAAATTGGTATGACTGATTGAAGGAGATATTAACTAGAATATTTTTCAACAATTCCTGTTAACCAAAATTAGAGTTTAAAGTAGTTTGATGCAAAGTGATATTAAAATCCCGAAATGTTTGTCACAGAACAAAAATAATTTAGAACTGTGAAAAAAACACATATCTTTCTCAGAAAGAAGTTAATGAATACATATGTGTCGTTTATTCTCGTCAACAATACCTCACACAACTGCATCCATTTGTCATTCAAATGAGCTCCTTGTTGAATCCTCTTCACCGCGACCCACACGACCTCAAACAGCACGTAATACGGTTGAGGCAGATGAGATTTTATTGCTCGGAAGGCCCTTCGCCCGCTCCGAATCACTGAGCCGTGAGAAAGGAAGAGCCACTAGCAGAGCGTCCGGCGGCGAGAGGAGTCGACCGCTTCGCGAAAGGTCAAGCGGGCTCTGGCTGCACGCGCATACGGCGAGTCCATAAACACTCGGGCGCTGTGCCGGAGGGTCGCCCCGCCCCGCCCACCCCGCCCACCCCTCCCCGCCCCGCCCCGCCCCGCCCCGCCCCGCCCCGCCCCCGCCGCCGCGCTCGGTCGAAAACAACCCGCTACCTCCACCGACGCTGTTGCAGATCCAATATATCCTTCGGAGAAATCGCTTTAATAAACGGTCGATTTGTGGGGAAGAAAATTGTGGATGTTGGAAGTTTATCAAGTATGTAGTTTTATATTGAATTTTTATCATATTTCATTCCGGGTGATTTGCGAACCGTCGGCGCTGCCCTGCCCTGAAGAGTCAATATGTTTGGCGAACGAGATTGAGAACGGGGCGCCGGGCTGCGTCGCGGGCGGAAATGCGACGGGTCGCGGTAACCAGGGAGAGACGAACGGAGGGGCGGCGACGGTGGGAATAAATGGAGCGGCAGACAGTGTCATGGACGACGAGGAAAGACCGGGAGTGCAGGGTGGGACATACGTGGTGTGTACAAGGTTGATAGAAGTCGGTGACGGCAACAGTGATGAACGTGCCGGCTAAAGGGGGGTGTCCTGAAGCGAAAGAGGAGAAGGATGGGGCAGGAAGAAAATGTGCAAAAGACGGGAATAGAAGAGAAAATACGGAGGGGGAGGCAGAATCTGAGAAAAGAAAATGGAAAAGGAGGAGAAAGTGGCTGAAGAGGTGAAGGAAGTGGTGGAATTTGAAAAGAAGGAAGAAGAGATTCAGATAAAAATTGAAGCGGAAGTTGAGAAGGGGATTGACACAGAGGTCCAGAAGGAGGGGTAGAAGCAGTTAAACGTGGAAGCGTTGTAGGAGGTGGAGATGGAAACAAGAGGAATAAATGCAGGCAAATGAGATGGAGGAGGAGCTACAGATATAGGCGAACGAAGAGGGGCAACGGGGGAGGGAGATGAGGACCGCCAGGGAGACGAGCGATGGAACGGGAGGCGACTGTGTCTGCCGGAATTTTTACCGGTGAATCTGCGCCTCCCGCGGCGACCCGACTTCCTCGCCCGCACTAACCCGATAAAGCGGCGTGCCGAGTCTCAACCTGGTGTCAAGTCGGGTGAACGCGCCGCGGGTGGTTCCAACCGGCGCCCAAATCGCATTAGGCGCGCGGGCGGGGCGGGGCGGGCAGTGGCGGGCGGCGGCGGAGGGGATTTCGAATAGGCACCGGGGCGGAAGAGAGGGAACAGTGGAAGTGAGAATGGAGCAGCGGGAAGTTGAGAACTCGCAGAGGAGAAAGAGGTTTGTTGCGTTGGGTGCGGCGAAAATGAGAATATAATGCGTACTACGTGGTCAAAGTCAAGGAATCTAGTATGTACTCAGAAACTTTTCTCACAGGTTGCAACATCCTACAAAAGGCGGCGCCCACTATATTTCTTTACTACCTTCTTCATTGAAATTTTTTCTTCACGTATAACATATTTGACTAAAAAATAAGAAAAAAGGACATCGAGGAGAACGAATTTATGACTATAGTCATACATTTAATGTATGAAATAGATTTTATGTTTAGCCATTGACATACTGCCAAATAGTTTGGAGAGGTTCCTCTTTGGAAGTCGAGAATTTTTCAAAGTTTCACCAAGGAAGAAATTAGAAATTGATCATATTAACAGAAATAAAATGTTTTATTACGAAGGGATATGTAACCTTTCCGAAATCTCCAAGGCGGTCACGCCCCCTTTCCCTTGTTTGTGCGCACGGCTAGGACCTTCCTTTTCATTTATTCGTGTTGTCATTAATTAATTTCACATTGATATATTATTTGATTGATATATTATTGATTATTTGGGATTTTATTTCAACCCTATAATTTAAAACGTATATGCAGATAAACAGTTAAATATTTTCTCGGTTTTGTATTAGACTAGAAATAATTTTAACGGTACCATTGAATCTAGATCGCGCAACTCGCAAATTTGTCGAGATAAGATATATGATAGTATAAGGTAAAAGAACTGTTGAGACAATTCTGAACGCAGCAACGTGAAAATGAAGCAAATGAAGAAGGCTCTATAGAGTCTTTGAAACGTGGATCTGCCGCAAAATGGAACGCTCGCGGAAAATAAATTTGAACACCTGAGGTGATAACGCTGAGTTACCATGCAGAAGGAAAGAGGAGAGACGTCAAGATAGAAGAGGAAAACACAGATGCCACTATCAAATTCTTAGACGGCTTAAAACACAAGCGACTATCAAAAATCTGAGGGACAAAGTAGTGAATAAAGGGGTCAAAACGATAGACTGAGCGTTGCAAACAATGTGGTAGCAATAGCGACCCATGGTAAAGCGCAAACAGGACTTCTGCGTATTTGAATTGGAGGTAAGAAAATGTCGATGGCTGGGCTTCAGTAGTGGGTAGACAGTTGTGGGTAGTAGTGGAGGAGGCAGAAAGATCTTGGTAGGATGAGAAAACCTGATGGGGAATAATATGTGAAGATAACGAGGGACGATTGATTCGTTCATTGATTGATGTATCCGGGCACGTCAACTGCAAATGCCATTAGTCCAATTTGTGTAGATAATGTTTTTATCCCCGGTGGTAGCAGTGATACTGCTTCCCGGATGGTGAGATAAGGTGCCGAGATACACCCCGTGTTGCGGGGGATTACTCCTGCAGGTATGTCTCCCGGCTGGGCACCACTCCGGCTAGGAGAAACTCTACTCTCCCGTCTGGTCTCCTGGCATGTGTGGTAGTGTTGTGCATATTAGTGTAAGTATGCGTACGGGGAGAAGACAGGACATGTCAGGATAGAAAATCGTGCGCGATACGTGGCCAGTTTTATAGGGTACTGCTCTGGCATTTCGCGTGGTTTTGATGGCAGAAACCACGGAAAACTACTAACTAGAGCAGCTGATCGCTAGAATTCTCCTCCAGGCAGCGGTTGAACTCGACCTACCTATCTAGTTAGTGTTGAAAATCCGCCTCCGCTGGTACCAGTGTTGCCAGGTTCCGCAATTTCAGCATTTTCATTCGCCTATTTAAAGTCCAATCCACGATCCGCGCCGATGGACAGAAATTCCGCGATTTTTTATCTTCGATTAAAAATCAACCATTTATATCTCAATGTCATTTTTTTAGAACTTTGTCACCTTTTATCTTTTTAATTCCAATAAAAGAAACGAAAATAATATACAGTATTGGCTAAAAAAATCTTCAAATGGTTCAGCTTCAACTGTCAGGCTCATGCTCATTTCGGTTTAGGTGTGTTTCGGTTTCGGTTTCGCAGTCCCGATTCCTCATTCCCTCATTCAGCATTTGGCAACACTGTCAGGGACAAAATTCCTAGGACCTCCCGGCCAGAGTGTCTGCAATAGCTCTGAGCTAAACTCTGGCGGTTCGGGCGACGAAGGTTCAGCGGGTGGCAAAGAGCGGGCCGGGCGGGGTTCGGTAGGGTTGTGGGTGATGGAACGGTAGAACGCTGGTAACTCCAAAGTGGAGGAAGGGAGGCGATTCTGCGGCAATGCGAGGACTGCGATGGCAGCAGCGAAGATGGCAGGTCGGCGCCAACGGGAAAGAGGGCGGGGACAAAGCGAGCGAGCGGACTGCGTTATTCACTCTGGTCAAATATACCCGCCCGCCCGCCCCCGCCTGCGGTCGGCGGCGACCGTGCTGTGGGTCGGGGGCGGAGAGAGTGAGAGGGAGACGCGGCGCTCTGGAGCCATGGGCAGAGACTGGACACGTGCGCGCTATAGGTGACCCCACTTCCATCATAGAGCCTACCCTCCAGACAATTACGGACCTCTCGCTGCTTAGATGCGATGAGACGAGTCGAAGGACTTCTTTATTAACACATGCCACGACCTTGTAGGGGTGTTACCGCAATTCTATCTACAACTGTATATCTATATATATAAAAGAAAGTCGTGTTAGTTACACTATTTATAACTCAAGAACGGCTGTACCGATTTGGCTGAAAATTGGTGAGCAGGAAGCTTAGAGCAAGGAGACGGACATAGGATACTGTTTATCCCGTTCGACAGCGTCCCTGTGTGAGAACGCACGTTTTTTCATGTTTTCGCACGTTTTCGCGTGATTTCGCATGTTAGCGGTCATTGTTGCCTGTTGTAACCCATTGTTGTAACGCCGCACTGATAACAGAAGGCGATAATGATAGCCACCTTTCGTTCGCCGTTATATCTATATATAGTCGTGTTAGTTACACTATAACTCAAGAACGGCTGTACCGATTTGGCTGAAAATTGGTGAGCAGGAAGCTTAGAGCCAGGAGACGGACATAGGATACTGTTTATCCCATTCGACAGCCTTCCTGTGTGAGAACGCACGTTTTTGCACGTACGCAGTGCAACAAGGATAGTACAGTTCTCACAGTGAGTGCGACGCGAGAAAAAGATGGGACCGGCTGTTAAGGCGGAACAGAGTTCGCCGGGTCAGCTAGTTTCATTTAAATACCACTTAAATTTGTTTTATAATGATTTCCTCTTTAAACAGCATTAATTTATTACACTACGACGGTCTAATTGCACTTTCACTGATGAGCTCTTCAAATGTAACTAATGGTTGTAGTCTCACATTTTAGTCATGTTAAATCGTATATGTGATTTGGAACTTTTGAAAATTATTCTCTCTCTTCTTGATGAAGAAAAGTATTCTAGGGTGCATTAAATGTCGATTTATAAGAATGTGCTATTTTGAGGGGAATTTAATTGTTGGATTCATATCAACTAGTTCGCTGCTGCTTTTAATTTACAGTTTTTGTAGATCATCCATTCATGTTGTGATCATCTGAAGATATTTTAGACAGTTTAAGAGAGAGTAGCTTTTAATCAATTTTAGCTGTCTGTTTTGCTATAATTCTGCTTTATTATTTTCCGTGTAACGCTCAAGGTATTGTTTCCTTTGTCAAACTATCTCTTTACCCCTGTACCTCAATGCTAAGATTTTCCTTCCATAGGTATGTCTGATAAGTTCGGTAAATACGAAACAAAGATATTGTTTTGGAAAAACTCACTTTATTTTTCAACATAGGCTATATATAGATCTATGCATTTGGCTCAAATTGTTTCCAATTTCTTCATCCCATTAGAGAAATAGGTTTTGTCAAGCTCTGCAAAACACACGGATACAGCAGCAATCACTTCCTCATTTTATGAAAATTTCTGCCCACCAAGCCAAATTTTTAAGTTGGAGAATAGAAAGAAGTCACGCGGGGCTAAATTTGATGAGTATGCTGGATCTGGTATGCTGGATGAGGCACCAATTCGAATTTCAACTCATACTATTTTGCCATTGTAACTGTTGCTGTGTGGGCGGGTGCGTTGCCTTGATGGAAGAGTACTTTCTTGTGTGCCAATCTTGGCAGTTTTTCAATTAAATCCTATTTTAAACTATCCAATAGAGCAGTGTTATAGGACCCAGCTATGGTTATGCTTGTTTGCAAAATATCTATAGGGATTATATCCTGAGAATTCCAATAAAACAGTGGTTATCCACTTTCCTGCGGATAAAACTCTCTTCGCCTTCGTCGGTGCACTCTTACCAACCTTTGTCCACTGTTTTGAAACTTCTTTTGGTTTCAAGAGTATAGTACTGTATATATTTTTTATCCACAATCACGTATCTGCACTGATAGTCCTGATGATTTCTCCTCAACATTGCCAAATTCTGCTTTGAAGTTTTTTTCCGAGTCAGTTTTTTGGTGCAGATTGAGCAATTGCGGCACCCAACTCGCATAATTTTTTCATGACCAGTTTCTCGCGCATAGTGAAGTGTACTCATTTCAACAGTATCAGCTATCTCACGAACTTTCACCCTGGAATCTTCCATTATCATATCGTAAACGTTTTAGATGGTTTCCGGTGTGGTGACTCCATCTGGCCGGCCGGAGCGTGCTTCATATTTTGTGCTTCTGCGATCACGTTTGAACTCATAAATCCAGAAGTAAATTGTCTTCAATCCTTGGGCTGAGGCTACATGTACTTCATCTAATTTGAATTTGATCTGCGCAGCAGTCCAGCCATTCATATAAAAACGTTTAATCACAGCACGGAACTCGTTTTTCTCCATCTCCTACGCCACATGTTAAACTCACACATTCATGTGGTTGTCAATGAATAACTAGGCGTCGCTTTGTTTGAAAATTCAACCAATTTCCTAACAAGAGTCATGCTTTCTTATAATGCGAATATTTAACATCAATTTGCGCTCTTTCATAGAAATTTACCGGACTTATCTAACGACGTATGTATTTCCATATCTTACGGTGTTCTTAATAGATAGCTTTCTTACGGAATACACGCATACTTACGGAATAGTGTCCTTTGATATGGAGTGCAATTAACTACAAAATACTGAGAAGTCATTAAGTAATTACTACATAATTTAACTCACAAATTACATTTGAGAGCGATTCTCAGTTTAGTTATTTCGTCACCAGTATTAACAAATCAAACCTATCTTTTGCCGTTACAGTTTCTACAAGTATTATATGCTAACAAACATTGCTTGTTATCAAGTGTAGTTAACTTGTTGCTATATTTCATTCGTAATTCAACTATTTATGATTAAAGAAAATGACAAGGGATTTCGGAGCTTAGGGAAATGACCGCAGTTAGTATTTATAACGTACAAACCATTCGTTCAATGCATATGCAATACATAACGTCAACAATCAGTGAAATATTATTACCGATCTAATCTGATTACATGATTTTTTTAATGTTATTTTAACACTCATTTACTCTTCACGCAGTAATTGAGTTTCACACATACATATTAATAAAGAGTATCGTAACTCTCAATTTAAAATAGTATTCTTTTCCCTTTTTAGTGATTAATTTGTGTGTTAAATAATCTGTTAATTTCTATTATTATTGACGTCTTAATGTAAAGGGAAGAAATTACGAAGGAAAGGTCACGCGAGATCCTTGGCCCGTAGTGTAGGGTGCTGGTTTGACACATCCCTTGAAGTAATCGGAGAAACCATGCCAACTCCTCATAGGAACAGTCAGCTGTGAATTAGATTCCGCGAGGTCCACAGACTCACTGAAGTTAAACATATCAAACAAACGTTTGATATCAAACTAGAATCAAACCCGCGACCTCCCTCTCACCGGTAATTCGTAGTTTATCGGTTTCACAACATAAATATACTTCACAACTTCATATTAACCTCAAAGCTTCATAATATAATTCTGCATTAAAATTTATCGTGCATGGCATCTTCGTTTAGACCTAATTCAGATTCTCTTCCCCCATTCGCTTTGCGGCTTTAGTTCCTACACTCTCCCGCAGTACTTCCGCCCCTCCCCTTTTCCTCCCCTCGGCTCCTTCCGGTCCCTCTCCAGGGTCGTTTTTCTCTGCGCGAGGACCCTGCCCCCACCGCCTGGGTTATTTACTTATGTCCAGTTTAGTGTCTTTTGTTGCCAAGTTTAGCCACATCAGGCTGAGCTCCACCTTGTCCCGTAAGTCCATCTCCTAATCCAATCTCCGGTCCGGGACTTAGGGAGGCTTCTCCGGGCGCCTGGGTGCCGCCCCGGAGACCCGCCTCACCTCCTCTCACCCCTCCCTCCCTCCCGGAACTCGCTCCTCTCCGAGGGCGCCAGTCGATGAGGAACCATGCATCATCGTTTGCCGAGTCGCCTTCACTACGAAAGTGATTACCAAGGTTATAGAGCGTTTTTTAGAGTTCCGTTGTCAGCCACTCAGCGGCGTTTTTGTCCTCTGATTGAATCCTCTTTAACCCGTAGACTTTGTTGTTTTTTACCCCAGGAGCAAGTTGGAGGTGCGTTTTGCAACACACTAAAAATTATTCCCATGAACTTCTCCTTTTAGATACGCTATTTATATGAAAGTTTACATGTGTTGTAAACTTTTAAGTCTTTTAAGTTGTATTTTTCTCTTGGAAGTAATTTGATTTATATGCGGTTGGGTCCGAAATGCCACATTTAACATCTAAATTACAAGAAGAAAAATTCTTAAAACGTGTCTATTTCCGTTTTGTAGTATTATGTTGCGGTTTTTGAGTGAATATTTAAGGTATTTGTCTATTACAATTTGGCAGCTCAGTTTTAAACACTCACATGCCGGGAAGATGGACAGCGATGTATAATTCTGAGGATACTCTAGATTGTTTCTCTGGAAACAACATTATTCCTTCTTTAGTGTAGTAAACTAGTTTAAATTATTGTGGAAAACTGAATCCACGTAAGTATTCCAGAAACAGAGTCGAAGGATTAAAAAAATTAAGAAATGTGCCTACGTTCTACTGGTGATGAAATAAATACTTTTGCGACATTCTTAAAGCACATTATTAGACATTCTCATTGTGAGATTTCTTCCATCCAATAAGAAGTAAAAAGAACGGTCGAAAAAACGTCCAAATTCCGAAATTTGTTCGATATAAAACATTTTTTAAAATTTTATGTGAAGAGGTGAATTTTAAGAAACAGGTTTATAATTTCGAGGTGAAACTAAAACAAAAGAAATAAAATATAATTGACTGATTGCTCAGTTAACACAACACGATTGTGTACAGATGTACAAATTTAATAATAACTAATACATAAAATAAATATTTTTTATGGTGTTCTGAAATTTTGACAAGTGTATGTGATCGGTAATGTGATCGGTGTGTATACTATTTTTGGAGCGTTAGTATGTTTCCTGTATAATACAATAATTTTGATCGAAACTAGCTTCTTTTTTTATTTTGTTCTTTGATGCTTTTTTTCAATTTGTGGACAACCCTATTGTATTACCGACTCGAAATTCGTTTTGGTTAGCTGCTTTATCAAGAAACAGAGTAATTCGTTGTCATACTTTCATTACTCAAGAAAATACTAGCATCTTTAATCCGACAGTCCGTGTCCTAATATTTATAACATAGCAAATTACTACTGATAGTTCCTTTCCTCATGCGAGTCGAACGCGCTGAACGAGATTCGTGGAGTTCCTTTGCAAGCCTGCCACTCCCCAGTGCCACTCCTCTCCTTCCATTTGCGCGACCAACTTCCCTTTCGCCCTCCCCCTTTGCCGCGAAGCCGCGGCCTTTCTCGCCAGTAATAAAAACCGCTTAATAATGCGTAATCTCGGCCTATTAGCGGCGGGCGACAACGTGCTGTATCGTTTTGTGAAGTTCCTCCGCGCTGGGGTGAAATTCAATTTTGGCCGAGCGCCGCCGTTTCTTTTTCCCTTTTTATATGACACCGTTTTTAATTACTGCGGAACCTAATTATACGTAATGCCATGAAGTAAAACAATAAGGACCACACAGGGAAAATAACGAAAAATTTAATTTTTCTGTTTAGACTATATATAATTACCAAGTGTAAAGTAAAGGAATTTATTTGGAGGCTGCATTAAGGGTAGTTTCAAGCATGCGTTGGGAATGTGTCTTCGTTTTATTCTCACATGTATTATGTGCTGTCATTATAAACATCATAAACGTGTTAAACTCGCTCGTGTCGTTTGAAAAATGGCGACTGGGGAACCGAGACTAGATCCTTATAAATGTACAATTTCTTTAGGTAAATGTGATTGAATTTTCAGCTGAAAAATCAGATCTGTTTTTAAATTCATTATTTTATGAGACATTCTTATTATATTTAACAAAAAATCGCGATACAATAATTATATGATGTCTGTATGGACATTTCAGATCCATCACCGATCTGTCATGAACTATTTAACAATTTACATCAAATTAAGATACTAACTCTAAGAATATAAACCGTTAACTTCACTGTTATAGAGGTAAGATAACATATCACAAAATTTATTAGTTGTTTTACTTGCACATAAAAATCTTTATCAAGAATCACCAGCTGGAATGCAGTGAAAGACAACGAATGAAAAAGTTCCTGGAAGAACCGCTCGCGAGCAACGGCGTCTTGGGGTGGGGCGAGCGCGGTCGATGCCTCGTAAAGCGAAAAGTGCGAACGATTCTCTGCCGCGCTGCGAAGGAAACGCTGGTTGGAAATGCGTCGTCAGTCCTTATTCTTCGCGCGTTTCTCGCCAGAACAGAAATGGAGCTACTTTGACAGACTTTTCGTTAAATAAGTACCCTTTATTTAACGAGAATGTTGGATGTTTTACGCGCACAGAACGGAAATATGTGTACTTTGATAGCCATTTTGCGAGATGTAACTTTTATCTCATTGGTGTCGGAACAATGTTTTACCTATAGCATTTGAAAAAGGCATTTTCAAATTGATTGAATTTCACGAGTCCAGGCATTGAGTATCGTATGTCTAAACGTATGAGAATTTGGCTTCTTAGTGCCCCTACTTATTCATTCAGTCTCTCTAAATATTATTTGGCATTTTGTTATTGTTCTACTACAATGTTTTTGTTTCCTCCTTTAACGTGTACTGCTCTAGTAATATATTATGGAACTTCAACCATTTGAATATATAGCATCTCAACGCAGGTAGTAATATGGCAGGAAGCGGAGGAGCCGTGACCTGCCCTTTCGAACATATGACCTAGCACCGACGTATCCGGCAAACGAACCTCCATGATCTATATCTCGTACATGATTCTCTAATACCCGGCAATGAGCTGAAATCTCAATAGTTCCAGGTTAGGTTCGTGATGTGCGTGTCTGATTATGTATGTATGTAGAGGTTACATGGGTCGAAAAGAAAGAGAAACCAATGATTGTCAGCGATTATTACGACGTCGATCCGAGTATATAAGATTCCAGCAATCTCCTTCCGACAACGTCTTTGTTCATTCACGTTGTGCTATTTACTGGTCACAAAACCATCGGAATCAACCATCAAGATCTTCCTGACTTGGGAAAGTTTGGTTGATAAATTGGAGTCATATACGCTATCGGCAGGTGACTCACTTCTTACTTTTGATCCAAACAATGTAGATAATTTTTCAGTGATTTTGCCCTTCCATTTTTAATATTCGGCATATTATTCTATTAAATTTGATTCTTCTCTTACGTATTTCTACTAATTCTCCCATTCTTCGATTGGTTGATTGATTTGTTCGTGTTTCCGGGCGCGTCAACGGCTTTGGTCATTAGTCCCATAAGTGTAGTGCATATTTTTCTCAGGAGATGGTGGTGATCTCCCCTCCGCTGGATGGCGAGATCCGGTGCCGACCTACCAGCGGCTAGTGGGATTTCCCCGTAACCAGGACTCTCCCACCAGCGGGGCACCGCCCCAGCCGGGACAAGCTCTAAGCTCCCGACCGGTCTCCCGGAATATGTGGTAGTGTAATGCATGTTAGTGTTAGTGTGTGTAAGGGGAGAGGATAGGACAAGGAAGAGGAAGGAAAGATCGCGCGTGATCCGTGGCCCGTTTGTTGGGGCACTGCTCCGGCATTCGCCTGGTGTTGATCGGAGAAACCACGGAAAACTACCGATCAGAACAGCCGGCCGCTAGAATCTCCAGACCCATTCTTCGAACATCCTAACTTTTGGAACGAAAAGCTTCCGCCTTCCCCCCTTTCGTCCACGTGTGCATCTTCGTCCCGCCGTTCGTCGCGGCCCCTCCCGCAAAGTGGCGCCCTTGGCGGCCGGCGTCGGCGCTGACGCGGCGCCAGGCACGCGCCACGACGCCGGGCGTCGCGTCGGCACGTGGGCGATTCGCATTCACTCTCGGGCAGAGGGAAAACGGGCTGGAGGACGCTCGGAGACGGTAGTGATTTGGACGCAAGCCAGGGTGTTCCTGTTTTGCTAGTATTCGCGGTTTTAAATCTGCAGATTCACGAGTCCTCTTCATGATGTTCTTATTTGAAATAATGCAGAGGATATTCCCTTCGGCACCGACATTTGTGTGTGGTAAATAACGAAAAATAAACTTGGGCAAATTGCCACAAAATAATTTTTCCTTTTTTCAAACTAGAGAGTTGACATGATTTTCCTCTAGGGTCTCGGGCTTGGAACTAAGTTCTGTAGATTGCAAGTGACAAGGTATGTGTACAACCGAAATATCATAATCTGATCCTTAGCTCACTAATTTATCCGTATTTTGAATATCTGGTAAACTTAACATACAAATGGCTATGGTGTACGACTACTGAACGTTAATTTCGTAGAGAAACGCAGACGCGATCACGTAAGAATTGTTTTACAACTCATTCACTCATTTTTCACAAGGAATGCTGAAGCTGAAACTGAAGCGAATGGATGAAGAAACAACAAATTCACGCTCATTCACATCTCTTTTGAATCACATTAATCATTTCGTTTAATATTAATCGAATGCTTCAACGTACATATAAGTGTGATGTTTCATTCTTTCCCCCTGAGCATTGGGAAGAAAGAAACATTTATGCACTATCTCTTTCTGAGAATATTATTACTGGGGCGGTTTTCCATTGTCTTCTAATGGATGGTTGATTTTAGAGGTGATAATTATGAATGATTGATTATTATCAATTAATCTTTAAGGATGCAGTAATGCTTCGGATATAATACTGGTGGTATGGGGAACCAATCACTCTATCACATCCCTTACGCAGGATTTGAGAATGTAACCTTCAGCGTACTTGAAGGCTGCTGCCCGAGAGACTGTGCTTCCGAGATCGGACTGTGTAAGTTCAGGAAACCAAATATTAACTAGTGGTGCCACAACACCACATAGTTTCTCCCATTATTTGTGACGGTCACTCTATATAAGGTGAAAACTAAATTAAAAATTTCAAAAAATCCTTTCCTCTCCAATAAAAAGGAATTGAAAAATAATAGAAAAAAGACTTCCAGATTTGGTACAAGTTTGTCTTGAAGGGACATTTGATGAACTTTCAGGTAGTACAAAGTCGAGATCTGTGCAGACGTACACGACAGTCTCCGGCAGTATAATGAAGAAAGAATGTTACTGAACGGAAGTGAAGTAAGCTGAAAATGAACTTAACACATACATAAACTTTGCGGTGTTGCCTGAAATAATAATAATGTTAACAAGTATGTAAAAGCAATGAAAATATTTGTTACACAAAATAAATAGAGACATGTGCAGAGAAAATACATGAAGAGCGCTCCGTTATTCGAAATACGTTTCCTGAATTCACGTAAATAACCCACAATAGCAATCTAAATATCAAAATATTTTTCTTCCTTCTGGTATGTTAACATACGAACTATAATTATGGTCATTAAATAAATAAAAGGTAGGATCTGTTTCGTGATTTAAATTGAAATATGAAATAATGTGCGGTATTTTGAGCAGTTTAAAAGACAAATATATAATGCCAGAGATCAACATGTGAATAGACCATCATACACTAACCATACATACATACCTCGTAGATAGTTGGTTTTGCAAAATTGGCTCTGGTAATATCGCATTCTCTAACTTACGTTTGCTCACGTAGTGTACTTTGGTATAAAAACATTAAAGCTGAGAAAAACTTATAGAAACATCTCTGCTTATGTGAACGCAATTTGTAAATATATATCTAGGTACAATGATTGAGGAAGATTACTTATTTTTCTCCATTTAGACCAGATAGCGGTAGCTCAGTGCATCAACTGATGTCACTGCAGCGCCTCTGACCGGGAAGTCCTAGGTTCGAGTCCTGACGGCGGCAGGATTTTCGACACTAGCTTTTCAGCTAGCTTTTCGACACTAGCTTTTCAGCTAGGTCGAATTCAGTCGCTCTCTGGAGGAGAATTCTAGCTACCAAACGGGCCACGGACCGCGCGCGATTCGTCCTTCCTCTTCCTTATCCTATCATCTCCCCCTTACACACACACACTTACACTAACATGCACTACACAACCACATATTCCGGTAGACCGGTCGGGAGCTTAGAGCTTGTCCCGGCTGGGGCGGTGCCCCGCTGGTGGGAGAGTCCTGGTTAGGGGGAAACCCCACTAGCCGAAGGTAGGTCGGCGCCGGATCTCGCCATCCAGCGGGGGAAGATCACGGCACTCTCCCGAGAGAAAAACATGCACTACACTAACGGGACTAATGACCGAAGCAGTTGACGCGCCCGGAAACACGAAAAAAATCAATCAATCAATCAATCTCCATTAAGTGTAGATTGTTGTCATCATAAGAGGCCAAATAATCAAATTTAGATGATTTATTTAGATTTTTTCAGAAATAAGAAAATAGCATATTAACACCTTTATATGGATGGCAGGTGGTTGCAAGAATGCAATGTGTCAAGTGCGATGTTGTAATCTGCGAGGACGACGCGTACGCACGGCCCCACCTTTGCCACAGCAGAGGAGAACAGGGAGCGATGAGGGGCTGTGTGGGAGGTTACAACGGCGGATTAAGGGGCCGACGAGAATGTCAGGGAAGGTATGAAGGGCCACAAGAGCTACCGCGAGTTGCGTATGAGGAAGCTTGTCGTGGCTTCCGCATTCAAGAAGGCGCACAGGGTTTGGCCTAAGTTTTGCCCCTGTGTTCCTTGCTTGGCAGCGAGAAATGTTCACGAAATGGTTCTACCTGTTGTCACCGACATTAATAAGTAAAAGGATTCCACAAAGAAGGGATAAAGTTAAATGAAGCGCAAAAAGTTAATTAAAAATCTTTGCTTAGTTAGGAAAAATCCATATAAATGGAAAACTCTGCAATAAATATCTTGTAAATCAGTAAATTAGTATCTGCCTCATAGATACCTTACTTCAAAAATACCTTTTTGGGGCTATTACTCAAGGAAAATAAACAAATAAATAGAACCAGCTTTTAAAAGACTATTTATAATTTTTATTAGGAAATTCAGAGACAATTTTAATAAGAATTTTCATTTTATATTAAATCAATCTATTATTACTTATGTACCCAGACTAGTGAAATATTGAGTTATGATGTGCAAATTTTTCATTTTTATTTCAAATTGCTTTCATGTTTTTCTTATTTCTACCTACAATGTATACTTTTTTAATAAATTGGACTCTCATGAAGTAAATATTTTCCTTTGTAATTGAAGACGCCTAACCATTATAGAATAATTTTTGAAAATATATGAATAAACATTAAACAAATAGGTAATAGCAATAAAAAATCATCAAAATAATGAAATTCAAAACTCCTTGGTATATGGTATGTAAAGTTTGATGCCTCTCCGTCGACCATGCAAAGAAGTAGAACTAGATCTGAGTATCAAGACAACAGCTAGTCAGGTGGATTGAATTCAAATACTATCTGCTGGACAATTGTAGTGGTCGACTGTTCTAATCTGTAGTTTTCCGTGGTTTCTCCGATAAATTCCAAGTGACTGCCGACCAACCGACAAAGGCATCACAAGACAAAGGGGCCACGGACCGCGCGCGATATTTCCTTCCCAATTCTTGTCCCCTTCTCTCCTCATACACACACATAAGTCTACATGCCACGTTCCAGTGGGGCAGGAAAACTCCCCCTTTTCCCGAGATATAGCATGCACTACACTTATGGGACCAATGTAACTAGAAGTTGACTCTCTCGAAAACACTAGGTATTCACAGTAGCATGAAGATCAAAATCAAGTAAGTTAGTTAATGTCTTATTTTACGTGGCGAGACTCGGGCCATCAGGCCTGCTCTTCCGTCAGACCATGTAAATTTCGCTACGCTCCTTTCACCACCTAGCGAAGAAAGGAGGTATTATCTTGGGCGACGAAACATGCGATTTGAATTAAGCTCAGAGGCTTCTTTTAGGCTTGAGGATCTTTTACATGCAGTAAATCTACTACATGGGACAGCCGGTATTACTTCTCCTCCGAAGGAAGACGTACGAAGGATTTTTTCGCCTTTGCAAATTCACGGCTTCGATCGGGTTTGAACCCGTAAACTTGGATACAACGGCGAGGTATGCTAACAGTTGTATCACAGATTCCGCAAAATCAAAGTCGGCAACCACACGCAAGATCTCGAAAAACCACCTGTAGCGGTAGCTCAGTGCATCAACTGATGTCACTGCAGCGCCTCTGACCGGGAGGTCCTAGGTTACACTCCTCACGGCGGTCGAACTTTCGACACTAGCTTTTCAGCTATGTCGAATTCAGTCGCTGTCTGGAGGAGAATTCTAGCGGCCCGCTGATTTGATCGGTAGTTTTCCGTGGTTTCTCCGATCAACACCAGGCGAATGCCAGAGCAGTACCCTAACAAACGGGCCACGGACCGCGTGCGATCTTTCCTTCCTCTTCCTTGTCCTATCCTCTTCCCTTTACTCACACACACTTACATGCACTACACTACCACATATTCCGGGAGACCGGTCGGGAGCTTAGAGCTTGTCCCGACTGGGGCGGTGCCCCGCTGGTGGGAGAGTTCTGGTTAGAGGGAAACCCCACTCGCCGACTGTAGGTCGGTGCCGGATCTCGCCATCCAGCGGGGGAAGATCACCGCCATTTCCCGAGAAAAAACATGCACTACACCAACGGGACTAATGACCAAAGTAGTTGACGCGCCCGGAAATACAAAAAAAACAAACCAACCAATCGAGAAACCCGCCCGCAGATACGTGTAGTGGAGCGAGTGGCGAGGCACCGTGTACGCTCCGTGGCGTGGCGGAGGTGGCGTCGTGGCGGCGCAGGCTGGGTGCGGGCGATGCCAACGCCGTCTGGCGGCGGAGGCAGGCAGGGCGCGGGCGGGCGGTGCAGCGCCAAGTGAGAGAAATGGGAGCATCAAATTGTCTCATCTCTTATTCACGAGCGCTGCCACGGCTATGAAATAATAATGGTAACTCCGGCGGAGCGGCGCGCGCGGCCGAAAGGCGGAGGTGTAAATTGGCGCAGATTTGTTGTTCTTTGGCCGCTGGGCGGATGAAGTTGCTTAATAGCCTTCGCGCCACCCCGCGTCGCCCCTCCCCGCCCCGTCCCTCCCCTCCCCGCCCCTCCCCTCCCCGCCCCTCCCCGCCCCGCCCCGCCCCTTCCTGTTCCTCGCGCGGGCGACTGCCACCCACCCTCGCCGCCGCCGCAGTTACCGAAACCGACGCGGTCGCTGTTGTTCCCCGAATTAATCCTCGTGTTTGCTGACTGTTAACCAAGGTTTTCCGCATCCTACCTCTGAATCAGCTTTCCTGAATCTTTCTTGCCTCACTTTCCCTTTGGTTTTATTTTTTACCCCTTCCAGTTTTATTTTCTATCTCGGGTTCTTTCACGTGTTTTACTCATCGAGCACGTAGTATAGAGAAAGTAATGTAATGATGGAGAAAATTAATGTCGAGGTATTGATAGAAATACTCGGATGAATGGAGGTGCTTTATCCGAAATGATGTTTTTTTAAGTAAATCTTTCGATCCGTCTGTTTGTAAACAATTTTGGCGCCTAAATCGCGAACATTTCCCCAAAATGTATATTCGCGCAGCGATCTGAAAGAATTCTTTGCCCGACAAACTCGGAACTTATAATCCACTAACAGGCAAAATTCCAACATTAGATCGCAATATTAAAATGGAATATATCTCCAGATACTGGAAATTTTGAATTATGTGATTTATAAGGTATTATAAGACTCGCTTAATAAGATGCTTTTATTTTTTCATTTTTATTTCTCATATCATCTGCATAAAAAAAGGGAGAATATTTCTAATTTGGGTATAAATATACGTTGCTTCTCCCCCTCCCAAAGAAAAATGTTATTTTCATTTTAACAAAGAAGATTTCCCCACTATTCACTCTTGATAAAAGTGTGAATTGGCGCACGAACAAAGAAAGAATGGAATGATTGAAATGGAACGAGGTCGTAGGACAAAAATACACGTAAAAATGTATTTTTCAAATGCAACAAATCAATCGTGCAAAAACATGGATTAGACGTGTTTTTTTCACACAATATACTCATTGTGAGTGCAAATAAATTCTAATTACTTCAAATATTCCGTATATATTCAGTATTTATGATATTATACTCTGAGGTAACACATTACCTCACGTAACTATCTACGGGTGTATCATTTCTAGAGTTAATATAAATTTCGCAAACGTTGCAGGTAATTCAAGAACGTTTGTGCTATGATGTAGCCCATGTAGTTTACTTTTATGCAATTGTCTGTTTCAAAAGTTATTGGGACTAATGTTTCGAGGACAGAGTAATAGGAGATTTGAAAGAGAAAACATGGTTTAAAGGGCCTGGGGCAGGCACGTCAAACCGCGCTCTCACAAGCTACTTGCCCGCCTAGGGAGCCCGGCGCTCCTACGGGCACGGGCAACTTACCCTGATTCCGCTTTCATTTCCCCTCCAAATCCAGAAAGGGGTGTACACGAGACAAATTGCAGCGGCACGAGGCGGTAAATAGTGGCTTCATAGGAAAATATGTTTGCCAGATTTTTCTTCGAAATAACCGATAATTCTGTTATGTTTATATTCTTCACTACTTATTATTTTATGTTTACTTTCTTACTAAATTCTCCCTTATATAATTTGCTAATTGTCAGGTACTTGTTTGAATGGAGAATTCCTTCCTTCTTCTGGTTTTCTGTTGTGTTATCAAATCATTCAGTTATTTATTGTATTTAGCAACAATGTGTTATAAATTAACAAGTCTCTATAAGTTAACAATTCTCTATAAGTTAACAATTCTCGCTCACGGACGGACAGTGCTTTGAACAAACAAGAATATTTGTCTGTTAAACCTTCTAATCTGAACGTAAAAAGTTCATGCTTTTATACATCACTCTTATGTAAACATAATTACATAATTAAGATTCTTTTGATTCAATTTTTAAATTTTAATTTCAATTTGGAATTTGAAATCGGGCTGATGTATTATTTTATTGTAATGGATCATTAGTTTGCCTTAAAGAGAAAATGGGAATTAATATATCTAAATTTGTGACAATAACTAAAGTTACTTCTCCCAAAGACTGTCGTGGACCAGGTATCCAGTGACGTACCTCCTCTTCGTGAGCCATTTGTACAACCTTACTTTTAAATCTCGCGCCAATTTCTCTGAACGCAGCGCCCGCGAACTCTAGTAAGCTTGTTACATTGCCCGCGACCTTGATATGCCTGGTCTAGGGCGAACTGTTTCCGATTTATGCCCAATGGATGTGTCAGGGTAAGCGTAACGTGCGTTGTGTATTGCTTGTGTGCATCCTGATTATACATACATATACATATATATCTTAATCGAATAAAAAATATACATTTTTCGTCTTAGATATGTTTGATGGCCTAATTCTCTGTCCAGCAGTAGCAAATTACGTTTGTAGATACTTGGCTGACCGGGAGACTCCGCGTCTTAGGCACAATTGCCAACGTTTCGACCATCCTGCTGCGACCTTCCTCAGGGCGTAGGTCGCAGAATAACGGCCGTAACGTTGGCAACAATAACAAAGATCCGTTTACTCCGTTGCTAAGATTCTCACCCAAGTAACTGTTGACTCCTGTCGTGGAAGCCGACACTTTCTAATTACGGTCATTTTTCAAAGAAGTCTTACAAATCTGACAAAATTTTCAGCTTTCCGTATGTTAATTCAAGAAATCTGTTCTTAAGAATATCACTGTTCATACAATATTTATCTTCCCGTTGCTTGTTCATTGCTCCATACACGTTCTGCCATGAATGAAGTATCTAAAAGTTTTCAGTCACAAGTGTGCCTTGTAAAACAGAAGATCCATACCTCATATAATCCCTCTAAACGTAGACTCGCATCACTCCCTCTCCTTATGTTACACTCCCGTCGTCCAGTGTCAGAGAACATCTTTGACGTTCCCTCCTCTAACGACATCCCACTGTACGCTCTCTCCGCCCAGCCTGCAAATTGGCCGCGTTGTCCTTTCAGCCTCTCCCTTGCCGCGCCGCGCGAACTGGCGCGAGAAGCCAGAATTGTTCCCGCCTTTTTTATATACACACGAGAAAGAGTGCGGGGGCGCGCGGGATATTAAACGCGTAGCCCAATTTCATTTGCGTGCGGGCGGGCGGGCGGCGGCGTTTACGCGGAGATAGACGCCCTCGCAGACGCTCGCAGGACGCGGAGAGTCGGCTGAGAGGGGGTGGGGTTTGGGGGGAAGGGAGGGGGTAATCCCCTCGCGGCGATGCCACGCGTCTTGGCGCTGACTTGCTACGTCAACTCGCGAACACTGCCTCGCCCCGTTCCCGCACGTCGCGACGAGCGACTCAGAGCTTTCTCTGCGGCGCACCGATGCTAACATTTCGGTTTCTATTTAATGCTGGAAAATGTAACAGATCTTTTATTCACTTGTTTTAGGTGTTTTATTTTCTGCAACAGCTAACCAAAATATATTTTTGGCCCTTCCTAAGCCATCGTTTTTAAAATTTTCTATTTACATTTTTGTCAGCAAATGTGAATTGTTTAATAATATTGTAATTGAATCATATTGTAAATATTTGTGTAATTTCTTAGAGATTTACTATAATTATGTGTATTACGGTATCAATAAAAAATTGCAAATATAAATGACTTATTTATTTGAAAACGAATTATTGCGGACAATTTTCTATTGCTATTAAGTGTGCAAGTTTAACTGAAAATTTTCTAAACGTTTACGTGTCAACAGGGTTGCTAGTAACCCAGAAACGTTGAAGCGGATATCTCTTAAAAACAACTGAGTTTTTCAAATTTCAATTCTGAAATTCAGGACTCAAACAGCAATTTGTTAATGCAGCCAGATATTATCATTCAGAGAAATGACACCCAAAAGTCAAACGAAGCGAACTGCATTTCATAAAGCTCGAGAGTAATTGCTGCAATTCAATACTAATGGAAAATGGAAGTCGAATTCGTACCGGATCTTCTCTATTAACTCCAAATTCTTTCATATTATTGTATTGCAATCACTTGTCATTGCATTGACGGAATGTGATGCGCATTACAACGTACTGATATTCTTTAATATTCTTTCAATTCAGTCTCACAATACCTCTTTTGCACCAACTTTACTATTAATTGCATAGAAAGGAATTTAATAGTGTATATTAAAACCTAATTCAATATATTTCTTCTTCAATTTTAGTTATGTTTTGCTGATATCAATTTCTGATAAGTAATAAGTAGTACGTAAAATACGAAAATATTAAACTGAAGAAAGTTTCCAGAAAATGTAGCCAGTGAGAGTGAAGATCCGGAAATAATTTTTAATGAAATGAAAATATTCTTCTGTAGTATTGCTGGCGAATAAACATATGATATTTTATATGATAAATAAACAGTTTTTATGAGAACAAGAATCGTGCGGAATATGTATCTTCATTTGCGCGTAGTAACTGTAACTGAAAAAACTGTTTACATTTGTGTGGTAAAAATGGTGATGAATAGAATTTTTTACCTGAATTTCGCTTGTTTGTACTGAATTGTAACGTGAATTTATCAGGAATTACCCTTATTTTACTAAAAATGGTCTTGACGTTGCGTTAAAATAAAAATGTATTCGATCTGTTGACAAAAAAATGGCAGATGCAGAAATTAAAAAATCTACAAAACTGACAACTATAATATGATTTTTTGTGTCATTCATCATTAAAATCTAATACGTATTATGAATCCCAATAATATATTAATGAATAAAAATAGTTGTATCTATTTACTTGGCATAATCATTTTCGTTCACTATTGCCTATTATTTATTGACACTTATAGGTTTTGAAGAGACCCATTTGACGGAAACATGCTACATTAAAAACATGTTATAAGTTAATTTTACATTTCACTTGATAATAAATTCTGCAAATATAAGAAATGTAATCTGTTGATATAATGCACTTTCCTATATTCTGTTTTTTGAAGAACGTGCGAGACTTATCAGATCCCAAAAATGAGGAATAGTTCAATTGACTCATATCATAACATTAAGGGTGACTGATAGTTTTTGTAAAATTCATTACTTTTCATTTGACTAATTTCTCTTTCAATCATTACACATAACATTTAGGTAATGGCCACCCTTAAGTTGCAATCGCTTTGTCACTGAATGTAAATAATGTATGAGTATAGGACTATACAGAGAGCTAGTGAGGGTGGATGAATGTGAGAAAAATAATCACACTGAATCACAATAGTTACGTCTGTATGGGAGCAACTAGTACCTGCGTGATCTATATATATGCGCTTTTCCCAATTTTTAGAGTAATTGATAAGATTTATAGCACCTTCGAATAAAATAATATTCTTTATCGTGAGGTTTACGAATGATTTTCTTCGACAATTCTCACGCAATTAAAAATACCTTGTTATTAATACTATTATCGTTATAACTATTCCATTATACACAGTATCTGTGAAAAGGAACGTAGCAAAAATCTTTGGTTACAATCATTTTATGATTTATATCCGAGTTTTTACATTAGTGTCATGGTATTCAACTTTCCACCAGGTAACAAATGATGCATTACATATGGTTTGGTAGTGTGGCTCATATTTCACTGAAAACTTTAAAAAAATTCAACTGCATCATTAAAAAGTTGTTTGAGATTCGAAGTATACTTTATAGAGTGGATATAACCTACTAATGAATATGAAGACCACCATATATTTAACCATTCATTGAGTCTGAGTCTTCTTTTTATTTCCTTTTCTATCTGCACAAGAAATACAATCTATTCCATTTTTGTATTACTCTCGAAGTTTTTAGATTCGTGTGACGGAATTCAAGTTCATTCATGTCACAAACCCCTCATGCTCTGACGGATCACCGTACAAGTCATATACCGTAAGTATATGACTTAGTGTAGGGATCACAGAATTTTGAAAATGTGCACACAATTCACTTTTCACCATAGCACGTCATACGCAGTTTTAACTGTTTTTTGACGTAAAATAAATAAAAAATAAAAACAAGCGTACAGAGGCCTCTCCAGGCGCCGTGTCGCCACACGTCCTCTCGTCTGGGGGCGCCACCAGCGCGAGCGCGGACCCGGACCGCCCCGGAGCGAAGACGAGCAACGGCGAGTACTTCCCGGAAGCCGCACGAAACGTGACACCCCATTTGGCCGCGCCGCGTTCCGCCCGGATACGCCGGCGAGGGATTGGATCCCGAATGCTCCGTTTGCGATTCAAACAAAGGGAAAAAACCGCCCCGCCCCCGCCCCCGCCCCCGCCCCCGCCCCCGCCCCCGCCCTCAACCTCGCCCGCGCGCGCGTGGTTCCTTCCCGGCGTCGTTTCACGGGCTTAGGGCGCCCCTGGCTCCCCCGGGCCGTTTGCTCCACCGCTCTGTACATAAGCCGCCCTCTCGCCGCCCCGCCCCGCCCCGCCTCGCTCCGCCCCGCTCCGCCCCGCCCTCCCGCGCAAGCCGCCGCCGCCGCTGCCGCAAGCAGGGGCCGTCTTGGGAGAGTTTTACAAAATAGTTACTCGGCGCGGGCCGCGTCCTCCGGGCCGCCCGCAAAGCAGAAGTTACGCGCGGACGCTGGCCCCGGAACCGGGCTATTGGGATGTTTGTCGCGCCCTCTAGGACGCCCGCGCTGGCCGCGCTCTCGTCTATTGTCGCCCTCGCGGAGGTAATACCTGTCGCCCGCCCGGTAGCGCTGCGCTTCTTGATGTTGTCTGCGCTACACGTGTTACCGGCTGTGGTTCAATTCTCTCAACCATCGTTTCCATCTATTAATTTCCACCCTTTTTTCACCTGTTTCCTTCACGCCTTCTTATTTATTGATATGTGGGCCCCTTCACATTTCTATTAATTTGATTTCATAGGAGCTTACAGCGTCTGTCTCTGAAACTGTATTCTATTCTTTCTCCTTTCGTATCTTTTCAGGCCTCTCACTAATTTACTGTAAATTACCCTGCTCACCGAATTTACTTCTGCAGTGACTTTACTTGCCTTTCGTTTCATTGGATGACTTGAAACCTCCACAAACCTACCTTGTCCATCGCAACCTGGCGTGACTTTGTGCACAAGTATACCGAATGCCTTCACGGAAATGAATCAACGATTTCTAGCATTTTTCCACAGACAGCTTCTCCCTCGGTGTTTCAGTGCTGTTGGTAACAACACTGAATTCCAATCAAAACTGTAGGTAATTGCATAAATTACACAAAGAAAAGCACGAGATGTGTGTTTTTAAAAAAATGTTGAAGAAAGATTTACAGTTCTTCTATTTATCGTCTAGTACATACGTTATTATTATAATTTGATTTTATAGTATATACATTATTACTCCTAGCACATTTACGTACGAGTAATTATTAATGAATTTTAGTACTGAAATAATCAAAGATTGATGAAATAGAGTAAAGAATTTTTCGAATACTGAAAGAACTAACAATATTAAAATAATTTCAGTTATTAATATCTACATGTGGCTTTTGTTCTTTTATCTTTATGTAATTTACAATTAAACTCCTAAAACTGCACTAATACTGTTTTCCAATTGTCTTCACGTCATCATGTCTCATTTCTATGTTAAATGTCTGGTAAGAATAATAGTATTAACATTCTTTTCGCAAAAAAAGGAGAAAATGTTCTTGGTCTACTTGTATTTTATACGACATCAAATTTCAGAATGTTATTAAACTTCACGTCCTCTTTAGAAGAAAATATTATGAGATGGATTTACTGAACGACAATTCAAGGAACATATAGAACAATACGCTCATATCTTCATTCACATCAATGCTTCATAAAATTACAAGATTCACTAACATTAATTGTCTCAGGAGAATTGAATGTTAAAATAATGGCAAAACATTCAGAAACAGCAAGTAAAGGGGTTTCAGTCATCTCGCACCGAAATGCATTGTTTTATATTAGAGGTAAAATGAATTGATGAAGAGTTGGATAATAGACCGGACGAGAAACGACAGACAGGCGAAAAGACAATAAATGCATTGGAGCCGGTCTACAGCTTGCTTTGTTTAACTCACATTCTACGTGGATTAACCGGGGTTCACCCCACGACCCCAGAGGCTGAAGGCAACAGCACTAACCGCTCCACCTCGGGCTGTGGAAGGACGTGCCCAGGCGCTCTGGCGATTCAGCGCGAGATGCGCCGTCTCCGCCCCGCGACGCCTCTTCGCCTCCTTCGCCGCCAGTTACTTCGCCGTTTCCCCGTCAATGGGCCTTCCACGGCGTGTCGCTGACCCAGCTAAGAGCAGCCGCCGTTATCTGCACACCGCCACCCTCGGCGGGGCTTCCTGGGCTACGCCACAGTGCCCGCTGCTTCAGACATCACCGCCACCGCCATGGCCCCCGGGCATCGCTGCCCCCGCCACTCCCACCGCCACCCTTACACCGCCATCCCCCCACCGCCGCCGCTACCTCGCAGCCCCGCCCTCCTAGTGTCCCCACAGTCTTCACCGTTGCTTCTGTTCTTAACATCCCTACCACCCTCTCCCATCCCCAACACTATCCCCCCACCTCCACTCGTGGCAATGCGATTCTCCTCAATCCTCACGCACTCCCTGGGCCTTTTCCGCCTTCTCCACCGACTTCACCATCTCCCGCGCTGCTATCACCTCCACCGCCTGCGCCACCTCCGCCCTCGCTGCGGCCTCCCCAAAACGCGCCGCGGAGGCGCGGGGCGCTGCGGAAATTATTCGCTGAAAGACCTCCACCCACGCGCCGACGCCTCAAACAAACGCGCAGCGGACGTACTTTCCGGGATTAAGGCGGAGGCCGCTCCCCAGGCCGCGCGCGCTCCAGAGAGCGACGGAGAGCGCTAAAGGGCCAATGGAGAGCGTCCGAGGGGCTCAAAAGTAAGTGAGAGCAGTTGTACCGGCATTCAACGGCAGGGAGCACAGGCAGCAAGCACGCTGTGAAAGGAAAGAACAATGCAGTTCATGTATGAATGGCCAAAAAAAACAAAAAACCCTGCGAGTAAATGAGTGGGACGGATGCAGAGTTAGTTATAAGGAACTGTGTAGGTGAAAAAACGTCTGTTATGTTGCGGAGAGATGAAGAGGACAGTCAACCCTCATACCAGAGTTTCAGGTGGCCCAGAATAAATATTACGAACTTTATGTCGTGTATGGAGTTAAAAATGATCCCATTTTGTTCATGCAACTATAGTGAAAAAAATTATAAAGTGAAATTGCACGTGTAACATTTATCCCTGATTGTTAGATAAATCATCATGCGATTGTGAAGGCGAGTGTGGTTCTAACACCGACTAATTTTCTTAACTTGCCACACTTCAATGCGTGGTAATTTGCCTACGAAATAGGGGCCATTGTGATATGCGTAATTTAGTTGTGTAAAATGTTTGCACATTTTCATTGGCAAAAGTCTTAACAACCCGATCTAGAAATTTGTAACTTTCTGAAAAATTCTGTACAGAATATTGCACTACACGAGACCACTACGGAATTGTTGAAGGGTTTTACGATTGTAAAAATCTGAGCCGATCAGATGAGGATTATGCATGAAGATTGTATTAAATTTAAAATATTGTGGTGTTTTGCAAATATAATATCAAAAGCTATCGGAATAATAAAATATTGACTTTTAGATAAATAAATTGAATAAACTAAAAGCTGCTTTAACACAGACAAGTTTGAGAGAATCGTTGGCGCAAGTTCCAGGAAAAAAGAAAGAAACAGTGCCCCAGAGATAGAAGAGCGTGCACAGACAACGCTGTATTTTTTTATGCGTCGCGACCTGGGTAGAGAAACGGGGTTTGCGTATGCGGTATGTATATTTCCGTATCTTGTTAAAGTGAATGCAAACAAGCTTTTTCGCGCCGGTTCTCAATTAAATGCTGCAGGAGCGCGTAAGGGAGTTGGGGGCGGCGGCAAGGGCTGCAACTGGGAGTAGAGAGGAGGAGGGAAGGGCAACAAGAGGAAACGGAAATGCGGCGAAGAGTACGGACTCAGAGTTGTGGGCGGAAGTGACGACGGCAGCAGAAGCAGGGGTACCAAAAATGTTTTCTCGCACGTTGGGCCCAGTCGGAGGGAGAATGAATTAAGGCGGAGTTTGGAAACGAGTGTGATAAGAGGGAATCTCGGAATGGTGGGAATGTTTGTGTTACGTAATGAATGGAGCGTTGACTAGAAATTAATGAGAAAATGAAAACAGAGTGGTGAAGAGGTGGCGGGACGGTAACCGGCTACCGGATACCAGCGGGTGAGTGGGCGAATGGTGACGAAATAGGGGGTAAAGGAATGATTAGTGGTTCCGGATGCGTCAACTGCGAAGGTCATTAGTCCCGTAAGTGTATTGCATGTTTTCATCGCGTAGGTGGCGCTGATCTTCCCCCGCTGGATTGTATAATACGGCGCCAATCTACACGTAGGCTTTGGGGCTTTCCCCAACCGGGTATCTCCCACCAGCGGGGCACCGCTCCAGCCGAGAGATGCTCTAAGCTCTTCACTGGACACCCGGCATGTAAGGTAGTGTAGTGCATGAAAGCATACCGTAAGTGTGTGTAAGTAAGAAGTGAGGATAGAACAAGGAAGGAAAGATAGCGGGCGGACCATTGCCCGTTTGTTAGGGCACTGCTTCGGCATTCGTCTGATGTTGAACGAAGAAACCACGGAAAACTACACTCAGAGCAACCAGCCGCTAGGACTCCCCTCCAGATAGCGGTTGAATTCGACGTAGCTATGCAGCTAGTGTCGAAAACCTTGCCACCGTCGGAACCCGAACCCTAGGAGTTTCTGCAGTTCAATTAATACCCTGAACTGCATATGCCGGTAGGGGTAATGGAGGTGTAGGTGAAGAGGAAGTGGTGGAGGGGCAATGAAGAGGTACACACGATTGAATAGCCATAGATGGTGAGGCGATGATGTACGACGGCGTTTACAGCCATGAAGATGTGTGTAAAGTCTGTGGTGTCAGCAGAAAGTGGGCGTGGGTGATAGATGTGTCTGTGCATCAAGGCGTGCGCAGGGTCGGAGATGGGCGAGAACTGCCGCCGCTGCGGGCACGCGGGTGCGCCGCGCTTCGCGTCTGTTTGCGCCTCGGGTTTGCGCCCCGGCCGCGAGGCGCGCGCGTGTTTGCGTGTTGCGATTGTTTGTGAGCACGCGGGCGACCTGCGAGGGTCGTCGCGGCCGGTGAGAATTTGCGCGAGGCGGTTCAAGGAGCGGAGTGCGAGCCTCGGGGGATTTGTGTGTGGGGTCGGCGGGTGCCACAGCGGAATTTTTTTTTCTCAAAAAATGCAAGCTATATTTTCCTGACAGTCCGGCTTAACAGGCCTTTAGCACAATGTAACCGAAAGAAATTTGTTCAAAACTGTGGAAAAAGGACTGTCAGAATCTCCTTCTACAAGAGTGGCCTAGTGACTGAAGTTTTGTGATTGAGGCAATCGACCTACTTTCAGTGTCACGATGTGAATGGTAAGATATTGAGATAATAATAAAATATATAAATAAATAAATTTCACGTGATGAATTTTTACATTTGTTTGAAAATTGTACAATAAATACAATTATATTATTGAATATAATAAGTATTTTTACGAAATTAATTTCTAAAGAACGTTTGTAATGACGTTTGTATTGATGTTTTTTATGTGCGCCATACAAATTCTAGCAACAATATATACAAAAAAAGAGTGAATATTCTTTAGTAAATAAAACCCACTCATTTCATTTTATTTCTATAATTGGATGATTGTAACAATGCAGATTGAGAATGCTTCTTGTCCCTCATAACAAACCTGATTTTGAAGCAAAATGCCGCAACGAAATCTGTGGGGCAATTGCACCTTCTAGTTATTTTTGTACTAAATCAGTCCACCATATCACGTGAATGGACATTTTTAATAATGTTTTTGTAGTGAGCATATACTGATGTATACTAAAAACAAATTACAACTGAATATATTTTAAAATCAGTGGAATTTTATATAACAATTTCTTGTTACAGATAGTTGTTTCTTCAATGTTTTGGTTGCACGAATCAATTTTTCGGGTCAGTCACACCACTCGGGTTTTTTGTCTACATAAAAGTCCCAGCATGGGTCTAGCGGCGAATAATGCCACCAGTCAAGCTTTCACTCATTACATATGTCCCCCAACATCTTTGTATTCACAAACGTTGATATTCCAAAGAACCCTCTCTTTCTCGTGATTGTGGATCCGACTCTCTCAAGTATACTAAGAGATTTCTAGCGGCTGGCTGCTCTGATCCGTAGTACTCCGTGGTTTTTCTATCAACAGCAGGCGAATGCCAAAACAGTACCTTAACAAAAGGCCACGGACCGCGCGCGATCTTTCCTTCCTCTTCCTTGTCCTATCCTCTTCCCTTAGACACACACTTACACTAACATGCAACGCACTACCACACATGCCGGGTGACCGGTCGAGAGCTTAGAGCTTGTCCAGGCAGGGGCGGTGCCCCGCTAGAGGGAGATACGTGGTTGGGGAAAAACCCCTTAGCTGATGGTAGCTCGGCGCAGGATTTCGTCATCCAGAGGCGAAAAATCACCGCCAACCCCCAACGAAAAAACGTGCACATTTACGGGGCCAATGACCGTGACAGTTGACGCTTCCCGAATCACTAACAATTTACCAATCAATCAATCAAGTATATGTAGACGCTAGTTTGGTTCCTCTTCGAGTCATGTATGAGTGAAGTAATGGAAGACGAACTATAGTAGCATGTATTTTGTATTTCGAAAGATAACTGTAATGGATAGTAGAGTTCTTATTACATACAATAGTAAATTAGCTTTTAAAGTATTTTACCTCAAAAATAATTTCTCTTATCATTTATCTCAAATATATCCGTTAACATAAATCTGCAAATATACTATTTGTAAGTCATATGAGACGCTTATTGTGAAATCTTAATCATGAATTGATTTCAAAATGATTTTTACAAAACGATTACAGTTAAGTTGACCGGTGAACATGAGTGATTATTTGGCTTTGAAGTAAGTTTTCATGTATTCATATTGTAAATTTCCAGCAAATCCATTCTTATTTACGGAAACTAACATGTTTATCTTGGATCAAAAACAGAAGATCTACATACTGTATCTACTGTTGCTTCTCTTACACTTTTCATTGATCCGTTTACATTACTCAGCGAGGACAACCAAACACTATCATTCAGTTCAAAGCTCTGCCGACTTTGGGGCATTCCCAGTGGCAGTGGTGGCGAGGCGGGGCGGCTCGGCGCACCAGGAGTGCTCAGCCAGCGGTGAGGAGGCAGATTAACACTGATCTCCGCGCAGAGGCGACGAGTCGGCGGAGACACCGAACAAGTGCCCAATTCGGGGGTGATTACGTGGAAAAGGAGGGGAAGGATCAGAGGAAAAGGGGAAATGTAAGTCACTGCCAAGTTACTTTCCGAGCGGCTTCCGTGAAAGAACCCGTGGATGCTCTCCCTCCACTAAAAGTGGACCTCTGTCACAGCTCACTACGTCCCCTTGAGGAGATTTGTAAATTGTGCCGTGAGATACTTACAGATTTGTGAAGGCTCGGTTTATTCCTTTCATTTTGACAGAATTTTAAATGCTTATTCAAATATGACATTTAAACTTAACTTCATTGAACCAAATAAATGTGTATACAGAAGTAGGGCCTATTAGGTAATGATTGATTGATTCATTGATTGGATTGATTTTTCGTGTTTCCGGGCACGTCAACTACTTTGGTCATTAGTCCCGTTAGTGTGGTACATGTTTTTATTTTCTCGGGAGATGGCGGTGATATTTCCCCGCTGGATGGTGAGATCCGGTGCCGACCTACCGTCGGCTAGTGGGGTTTCCCCTAACCAGGACTCTCCCACCAGCGGGGCACCGCCCTAGCCGGGACAAGCTCTAAGCTCCCGACTGGTCTCCCGGAATATGTGGTAGTGTAGTGCATGTTAATGTAAGTGGAAAGGATAGGACAAGGAAGAGGAAGGACAGATCGCGCGCGGTCTGTGGTCCGTTTGGTAGCGTACTGCTCCGGCATTCGCCTGGTGTTGATCGGAGAAACCACGGAAAACTTCCGATCAGAGCAGCCGGCTGCTAGAATTCTCCAGACAGTGACTGAATTCGATCTAGCTGAAAAGCTAGTGTCGAAAATCCTGCCACCGTCGGGACTCGAACCTAGGACCTCCCGGTCAGAGGCGCTGCAGTGACATCAGTTGATGCACTGAGCTACCGCTCCCGGTATCAAATAAGAGTGTATACAGAAGTAGGGACTACTAGGGAAAGAGGTCTCGATTACAAGAAGTAAATAATGATTCCAGGCTCATCAAAAATGAAGTTCGTTAGTCTAGAAAGTGTAGCGCATGTTATACGCGGGTGTGGCGGTGTTCCTTCCCAGATGGAGCATGAATCCAGCACCGACACGTCGTTTTATAGGTTATCCACGTCCAGATATCTTTCCTAGCGAATCACTCCAGCCAGGACAATCTCTAATTTCCCGTCTGGTCTCCTGGTATTTTGTGGGCATATAGCCGGAGCAGCACCCGTACGTGTGTGTGCGGTAAGGAGAAAGACGGAGAGAGAAAGATAAAGGAAATGTCGGTCCGTGAAATAAAGGAAATATGAATGAATGAATATAAATTTTATTGGCTTAAACATTTCGCTTACATTGCCACACACATAGAAAACATTTACATTACTAATAAAATTAAATTTCTCAGTTGATACTTAAAATAAAATTCACAAAACTTTGAAATGTCAAACATTGTTTTTATCCTTAAAAGGCAATAGAGGTACAATGGAATGAGGCTCACAGCCAACTATTTTATTAACTTTTTCTATCAAAATCTTTCGCCCTGAATCATATAATTTACAGTTCCAAAATACATGCTTGATAAAGGAAATAGTGACTCGTGGTCCATTTATTAGGACACTGCTCCGGAATTAGCCTGATATTGATCGAAGAAATTACCCGTCAGAGTAGCAGGCGATGAGAATTCTCCTCCAGAGAATGGTTGAATAACTACTGTCTTGCTTGTCTCAAAAATCCTCCGTCGGAACTCGAACCCCACGCACCCTCAAATCAACGATGCTAGAGACGCACGTTGCCACTGAGCTGTCTCAGTCTGTCTAAAATTAGAAACATTAATGTGTATTGTGCCGAAAAGACAAATTTAATTTAGAGTCGTAGGCTTCCGCGGCCGGAGTCATAGAATTTTTGGCTGTCCGGGATTAGCCGCGTCATGGTCGATGGAGCTGACGTTTCGGCCATCTTGCTGTGACCTTCTTCAGAGCTATACTGCTGAAGTATAACTCTAAAGAAGGCCACAGCAAGATGTCCGAAACGTCATCTCCATCGACCATGACGCGGCTAATCCCGGACAGCCAAGAATTCGACAAATTTAATTGTTCTTTTAAATGGTTTCTGATACGATATTCAGGTAGCTTCCACTTTTCATGATTCAAGGACAATTGAGTGAAAAGCTATTCTTAATAATATTATAAAGAAAACTAATGGACATTTTAACAAACTCCTATTAGTAAACTGCAAAATGGTGTGAGTGCAGAAAAATTGAATCGCAGATAAAATGTAACAAGAGAATTATTCTTCTAAGCATATCTTGACATTCAATATTTAAAAATGTAAAGGGAGAAATATTCTTGATAAAGGGTTCATTGTGAATTCCTTTTTCGTAGAAACAGGAAAATGGGAAACTTTTAGTAGAAATTAAATTGAAGATTTATAAAAAAATATATCTTTTGCAATGTAACTGTTCAAAAAGTGCAAATGATAAAGGAGGTCTCATAGTCTATCTTCACGGTTTGAAGAGATTCATAGCATTTGATGTATTTTATTATTTAACTTTTACATGTGTGGAGAAGTTTCATTTATTAAATTAAATTGCTTAAGTATTCAGTGTCCCGAAATGTCTTAGCTTCTAAGTTATACCTGATGAATTCATCGAAATTCGTAGCAAGGAAGTGCCTTATTCTTTCATATTAATTTTTTAAGCAAAACATATTAAACATGTTTTCCGTATTTAACATGTTTCTAATGAAGACGTTGGCAGGCCGAAACTTCCAAAAGCACTCGCCGAATACTCTTTTCAATGTATCGAATGCGAGATCGTTTCCGGCAAGCCTTGTGCCACGTAGCAAGCAACCCAACGCTGCGTGGGCGCAGGGCCACTGGGGAAGGCGGCGGGCAACTTCTCCCCCGAGACGTTCCCTGGCTGGCGCGATGGCAGGCGGCGTCACGTCGTTAGGCGCTCGCCGCCCCGCCCCTCCACGCCCCGCCCCCTCGCCACACCCGCTTCGTTATCCCGCGCGGCGCAGGGGTCGTAAGGCGACCCGCGACCTCTGCGCCCCTCTCCAGCTCCCCGCCCCCTGCTCTCCCCGCACTCTTCCCGCTCCTCGCCCAGTTCTTGTTCTTGCAGCTCCCCCTGATCTCTTCCTGATCCGCGCTCCCTGTGCGAAGCTTCTTTCTCCATACTTCCTTCTCATTCCTCCGCTGCTACCTGCTCCCCGACCCTGCTCTCCCCGCACTCTCCCCGCTGCTCGCCCAGTTCTTGTTCTTGCAGCTCCCCCTGATCTCTTCCTGGTCTAAGCTTCTCTCTCCATGCTTCCTTCTCACTCCTCCGCTGCTACCTGCTCCCCGCCACTGCTCTCCCCGCACTCTCCCCGCTGCTCGCCCAGTTCTTGTTCTTGCAGCTCCCCCCGCCCTCTTCCTGGTCCACCCTCCCTGTTCGAAGCTTCTTTTTCCATGCTTCCTTCTCACTTCTCCGCTGTCTTTTGATCCCCTGATCACCGTTCGTAGCTGTCCCCGCATCCCTATCCCCCTTCACTCACCCTAAACCCTGTTCTTTGTTTCCCGCTCCCTGATCGAAGCTTTTTTCTCCTTGCTTTCTTCTGCACGCTCTGTGGTTGTTTCTCATTTCTCCGCTGCTACCCGCTCCACGCTCGCTGCTCTCCCCAATGAGTACTCCGTTCTTGATCTTTCGACTCCCTGTTCTAAGTTTCTTTCTTCCTGCGCCCTGCTGCCCGCTACCGGTTTCTTTATAATTTCTCCGCTGCTCTCTGCTCCTCGTTTGCAATTCTCCTCGTACTCTGCTGCAACCTTCGTTCTGATTCTCTTTGCTCATCGTTCCCCCGCCAAATATCCTCGCTTCCTGCTCCCTGGCCGGTGCTTCTTTCTCTCCGCACTTCGTAGCCCTCCTTCGTCGCTCGCGAGCTTATCTATTTCTTCGTTTTTTCTTGCGCTCTAACTCCTCCCTATTCCCGGACCACTTCGCCAATATCCTGGTCGTATCCTCAATCCGACGACAGGCTTGATTAAATTAACAATACGAGGACAGTTTACGACATTCATTACTGGTCCAAACACCTGTAAGGCTTATATGAAGAGAGCATCTCATGTGCTTGTTAGGGGATGGGCTGTTGATGTTATACCTAAATATTCTAGAATAATGGAAATCACGAATGAGATTCTAGAGCTCGTTCGTAGGAACGCGTCGTAACTACAGCCATTTGTATTTGATGGACATATAATAATAATTTCCACCATACGGCGACGATCACGCCCATATAACATTCTACAGAACCCGAAAGTCGTGTACAATGTTTTGCTCATGGTGGAAAAATAAAAGATACGGATGAGACTTGAAGCTTTGGAATTTAAAACAAAGATCCGGTGATTTTACACTGAATTGGCGAGTATTTCAAGCTTTTATTAAAATGGGAAAAGTGACAGAAGTACACATTTTGTTTCTACGTCATCAACATGTCTCATTCTCATCTACCTCGATATCTCAATTACCAATATTTTACAAGGCACGATAGTAAGTGGAAAGTTTTTAAATAAAAATCAGGCATCTCCACAGCTTTCGTCATATCTTCTACACAGCCACCCCGCCACTTCCAACACTGTCTTCTTTTACCGGAACTATCGTAGTTTCAGTTTTCACCGATCGTTTTCAGCCACTCGTACCACGCACGCTAGCACACACTAGCTGACTCCCTACCCCGCTCCCCTCCACCCTCCCCACCCCACCCCACGTTTCGAGCCGCCCGGGGCCTGCAGCCGCCCAAATTGAGTTTAATGCGCATGCAAATATGCACACAAGGGCGCGGAAATGAAACTTCCTACGGCGTTATCTTCAAACAGCGCTACGAGCCCCCTCCGCGGAGGGTTTGCCTTTCAAACAGGTGAACGGGTCTCTCGGGGCATATAAATATAATTTAGGCCAAATATGAAAACCCAACGCCGCTAATACGCCGATTTCTCTCTCATTGAATTCTGATCAAATTCGGCGCGGATCGTTGGGCGCGGGGCGGAGGCCTCGGGGGCCACAAGGGGTTGTTTTCGGAGTGGGCGGCGCGGCAGTCGATCGGTCGGCGAGGGCGAGGCAAAGAGAATCGTTCCTGAGAGGCAATTTTGAAATTTACAACTCAAGAGGGCGGGGCATATTTATATGCGGTAATTAGTTTGTTGTGTCAATAACTCATTTTTAATCTTTGTGGCTAATGAGGGGGTTGTGTCTCCGCAGCAGATTGGGGGTGGTCGCCGCCCTCTTAATTATCATCTACAAAGGCTGCCTCCGCTGCCACGTCGTCGGCCCCGCCCAGTTCTAGCTGCAGCGCACGAAAATGTTATCTCCGATGAAGGTTTTCTTTCGAAAATTAATGTATAGTGCTGACCTTATTCGTTATTGCAGCAAGGTCACGTTTTAACATTATAATATTGACGTTGAAATTGACAATATTCAATATGTGATCATGATCCAGTTTTCAGAGAATATTCTGTTCCGTTTTGAAGAAACTTCAGAACCTTTTTACTGGATATTAACTGCAAGCCGAAAATAAAACATAATTTCATTAATATTTTCATGAAGTTGGTTATCAATCAATCAATACTTTACTTCTCTCATGCAACACCAACCCTTCAATAACTCACTTATTTTAATATGATCTTGAACTCTGTACCTGGCTAATTCAATATTTGAGAACAGATCATGAATACATGTTTGGAACTTAAACACAGGTTATAGCATGAAAACATTTCAAAACATTCTCGGAGTTGTTTTCGACAAAATTCCGTTCATTATACTTTTAATACTAAAACAAGAACTTAGGGGAATGTTAAGAGTTTGAGACCAATGTACGGTAACTGAAGTACATCTTCAATTACTTCAGTTCTTACCTTGAATTCTAGTATTCGTACAACTAGCAGAACTGCACAAAGATCTAGTAGCTGGATTTCCATTTCCGCGTGCTCATTATGAGAATCGAACATGACCATTGGAAGCAAAGGCAGAGGAAGCGGTGCAAGTCTTGTCGCTACTCCACCCTTCCCAAGGCCTCCATTCCTTTCCCTGCCACTCGCCTGGAGCGACCGCAACGGATCCTCACAAAAGAGGTCTCTCCCCACTGCAACGTCCCTCTCATTACCTCTCTTCTCTTTCGTCCTCTTTCTTCTCCGTCCACTCCTCCAGCCTTGACACAATCCCTGTCTCTTACGGCTTCCGTTTCAGCGTGCAATTTTCCCGGCGATGGGGCGTTATTTCCCCCATGCGGACTGGTAGCCCTTTTAAAATTCGATGCCAACCTGCTGAGGTTCTATAAGGGAACTCTTGAATGCTTTACAGTCAACAAAACATCATGGGAAGCTACATCTGGTAAATGATTTTAAAAATTTAAATGCTTTATATTTAGTAATCTACTACATTGAAACTTTGAAAAATCATCCAACTTTTTCATTATTTTACTTCAAATATCACAGCCGATTATTAAAATAACACGACGGATCTGAGTTAATGTTCGTCTGACAGTAAAAGAATAGGTAGCAGACTATGAATAATTTCACCTGAAATAGAGAACTTCAAACAATGGATTAAGCCTCGCCCTTTGTGAAACTAAAATAAAATTCACGATATCTTTCCTAGTTCCTTATTAGTTTAGTAAGGTAAGTCATGTTCAAACTTTGGTACATTTTCCAATAGATCCAGTATTCTTTACTGCGATTTTGTGAATAAAAATACATTTTTAAATTCCTCATTTTTCCACATATTTTGCACAAGAGTTAGAACAAAAAAATATCAAAATTTATTCCGATATATAATTCCTCACGCTTCGAGAACCAGATGTATACTTTTATTGGGAGTGAAAATTATTACGAGTTTAATCTAAATACATTAATATAATAATATAATTATGTTAAGAAAAGTCACATACGCGTTATAACAAATCAGAATTGAAAATGAAGCTACTTTCGATTGTCATATATACGGAAATATCAGTTGGATCGTCGAGTCATAACAGAAGGAAATAATAAACTGAGTTCATAAACAAACCTGGAGTTGACGCCAAATATCTTGAAACGTTCAGAAATGACTTCAAACCCTGTATATGCCACATATGCACATAAAAGAGGGGAATCTGAATATCAAACTTTATTTTCTCGTTATTGCCGGAAGGGCGCGAATTCCGAGATGCACATTTCGTGTCTTTATAGGCCATCTTCCATTCTATTGTCCTATTTATTCGCCTTGGGGACCATTTCTGCAGTTTGTGGATACTACCTTTAGATTCTGATTTTCATATTAAAGGAATCTGAAAAGAAAAATAATTTATTTTTTACGCCGCCACTACTCCGCGTAGAATTCAATATTTTGAGAGACTTTATGAGAGGCAAGAAGCCATCCTAAACTCTCAAATCACCACCTTTCGGCAGATGCAACTACACTTACTCTCGTTTCATGAATCTGTCTTTTAGAAGATCGCACTTCTCTTACAATCTCCACCTTGGATGTTGTCTACACTTTCAGTGTAATTCTTTCAGTAAAATTCATGTACGAAAATAATGTACGTGTACAATTAAATTTAATGTACACAAGTAAGTTAACAGTCGTACATTAAATCTGCATTGATTTTAATTTAGGCATTAAATTTAATGTACTTGTTCATTAATATCCCTTTAATGTACAAGGTACATTAAAATTCATGTACGGTGGTACATTAAATCTTCATTAAATTTAATGTTATTTCTGATAGTGTACTTTACACTATTTTTTTCGATAACTACGTATTCATGGCGTTTACCCTTCAGAGGTGGCGTGGATTACTGTTGTAAACCAATCTTATTCATTCGCTGTTTACAGCGAGAGTTGGCAAACATTTTGCATGGACTTTTCAGTGCCTTTCTTAGAAGACCCTAGCTATTGAATTATAGTAAAATGTAACTTAAGTGATAACTGCTGCACAGGCAATAAACGGAGGAAACAGCTTGTATTACAATAGTAGTCGGCGCGACCACTAGCGGTTCAGTTTCTGATCTAAGCTGACTTCATGAATTTCGCTACAATCAGTGCCCTGAATGTTTAAGCAAAGACAACAGTGGTGAAAGATTGATTAGAAGACGATTCCTAAAGGATCTCCCTTTGACCCACATGAAACCAGAAATGAAAATGAGGATCGAAACAAAATATCCGCTGACAGTAATAACAACTCGCGGGAGACTTCTACTGAGAATTCGAGAAGGAATCGAGAGGTCAGTGGAGTCACCAAAGGGCAAAGTGGGACGTTGCTAACTCAGTGGACGTCTACGAAACAAGAGCACTCGATAGTACTGCGTAAATTGTGTCCAGGAGGTGTGCCCAGAACACATTGCGAGAGATCTACATCCGAGTTTGATATTTAAGCACATTCAAAATAAAAGTTCTAAATATTTTGTAACTTGTCATGGTTTTAACTTCGATTACTCGTCTGTATGTGACCTAATAGACGATTTATTTGTAAAATATTGTTAATAATACATTTTCTAAATGGACTACAATTACCTACGCGAACACTCGCGTTCTAATTTAGAGGGCAACCACTAAAGGGGTAAATGTGAATTCACTCACAAACGCAGTAATGTCTAAAGAGGTTCCCTGCGGGAATATCCACAGCGGAGTTTAGATCGACATGTTTCACAATATAATCTTTGACTGCACCGTATGGCAATTTACATATATTAACTCGTTTTGCACCTAAACCTAAGTTATCTGTATCAATTGTATTTTTCTTGCTCACAATTGTAAAGTGGAAACATTGCTCTGGTCTGGTGTTTAAAAAAATAATTCTAAATTAATATTTTCTACATTCACATTCTAAAATACTTTTGTCATAAAATTAATGAAAATATCTTGTTACATATCACAGTCCTAAAAGAGACATTACCCATACCATACAAATTGTTTTAAAATATCAATTTTATTTACTTTTCATCTGTTAATATTATTGTTCACAAATATATCCTCTATTACATTAAAGACTAATTTACCTAAATTAGCTTATTTTATGTACATCACGTTGTCTGTTTCCAAGTTACGTTTCTCATTTTTGTGAGAAGACTTTTCTCTTCTCATGCATATTTTTTCGACAAAGAATTTTGCGCTTTCTTTCCCCGTCGCTCCTTGTATCATGAACTCACAACCGCATCCGCACACAGCTCTCCCGCAGAGATTGCGAGCAACGGGATCGCGAGCGGAATCTTTAAGCCAGCTCGCGAGCGGACAGGTGCAAGGCGGAGGTTGCCACCGGAGCGGGCGGGCGGGGGCAGGCGGGGACGCCGGGGGCGGCGGCGGCGCCGCCGTACATTGGCGCTTCAAAGGGACGACCCCGCCCCCACCTCACCCCCGCCGCCCGCGGACACAAAGCTCGGGCCGTGTTTACCCCGCGCAGGAGGCGGACCCGCGCCCGTTCGGCGCTCGCGCGCTCCTCTCTGCCCCGCTCCGCGCCGCGCCGCAACTTCCGGCGTAGTTGCGATCCCCAGTTTTTGCTGGTTTCCGCCACCGCCCCGCCCCGCCCCGCCCCGCCCCGCCCCGCCCCGCCCCGACCCGACCCGCCCCGACCCGCCCCGACCCGCCCCGACCCGC